>JAXCGZ010012377.1:15000-28910 GCA_037179515.1 Halocaridina rubra | reverse complement strand
AACCGTAACTGAAGGAAGACTTAACATCGAACTGTCCTGGACAGACCTATTTAAGTTCAAAAACCTTCACCTGTAGTATCGCAACGGGCGGCTGGTGCCATGAGCCAACCTACTACTTTATATATATATATATATATATATATATATATATATATATATATATATATATATATATATATATATATATATATATATATATATATATATATACAAAATAAACTGTTATATTACAGCATAATATGAAGCAAAAAAGGCCCACAAATAAAACAGAGAGAAGCAAAGATGTACTACACACCACAACTGGATTCCAGCCTCTTCAGGTATCTGAAGAGGACTGGACTCCAGCCGCAACATATAGTACATCTTCGCTTTTCCCCGTGCTTGGAATATGATCCCTTTTTTCTATTCTATGACTGATCTCTCTTATCCGTCTTTGCAAGGGAAAATGATCCTTGCTCCACATGTCCTTTTACAGGGAAATCTTTTCCTCTTTATCAATATCTGGGGTAAGTTTCCTCGTTCCTCTCATATGGAAAATCTTCCCAAGGATCTCTCTCTCTCTTTGGAATATGATCCACTCATCTTTTTTAAACGTAATTATCTTTCTCAACATCTCCTGTAATGATTTTCATTATTTTCTTGTCTCATATTTCATTTATATTTATAATATATTTTCCTTTACCTTAGCAAAGGGAAATATATCCTACTTTCCCTTTGATCTGAAATCTTTTTCAATAATAATCTTCCTTAATCTTTGCCTAAAATATGTTCCTCATGGCTTTATCCTGGAAACATTTTGCCGTTTCATCTTTATCTGATATATGCTCTTCTCCCATTTCTTTAAAGCTTTTCTGTTTACCCCTATATAGAACATGTTCCTTGGTCACTTTTATATGGATATATTATCTCTCTCTCTCTCTCTCTCTCCCACACACACACACACATTCCTTAGAATATTTTTCCTTGCACCCTTTTAGTGGGAAAGCCATCCCAAGTTTTATCTGCTTGGGAAAACTTCGATACTTATTTACTTATAATCACATTTTTTCTCTCCATATATATATATATATATATATATATATATATATATATATATATATATATATATATATATATATATATATATATATATATATATATATATATATATATATATATATATATATATGTCCATATCTCCTTTCAGAAATATTCTCGATATCTTTAGTTTGGGTTCACATTTCCCATACTCCTTTAAAGAGATACATCCCTTGTTGCTCCCTTTGAATAGCATTCATTTTCTCTTCCCCTTTACCTAGAATCCTTGTACGTCCTTCCTTAATCAGGAAATCCTTCATTCCCTTATTATCCTCTAAAAACTCCCACAACCCTTCCTATCTTTATCTGCACACAGATACTTAAAAGTGATAATCTTCTCTCTAACAATACATAAAACCAATCTCTTAAGGTCTCTACATTTGATAGTACTAATACTACTCCTGATGCAGTAATAATAATAATAATAATAATAATACTAATAATAATACTAATAATAATAATAACCATTTTTTTCTTTCGGGTTCTCTCATTAGGGGGGGGCAGTATTGTCTCCATATCGCCCATCTACTAACGTCCACCTGCACCACATCCATAAGCACCCTCTTTGACCTACTTTTCCCCCCAGCCTCGCAGCTCTGTCCTCAGACTCCTTCTCTCAACTTCTCCTTCTGTCATCCTAAACACATGACCAAACCGTTTAAGTCTAGCCTCTCTTACCATATGCGGAGCAATCATCAGAAAATACTACCACTACTACTACTAATAATAATTATGATTATCATTACTATTATCATTGTTATTACTATCATTTTATTATTACTATTATTATTTATCTCTTGGTTATTCGTAGGAAGTAAAATACAGAGGAGGGGATTCCCAGTCCCCATGCTCCGCTTCATATAGTCGACTTTTACGCGTTTCTTGGCTCGGCCACCCTCCGTACAAGGGGGAATGAGGCATGTGTATGTATGTATTACCATTATTATTATTATTATTATTATTATTATTCGAGATGAGAAGTCAGAAATAGTAGAATAAAGAAATCTACAGTAATGTATATAATGAGTCAAAACAATATCTAGCTTTCGTTTTCCATAAAGCGAGCAAAATACCGAGAACTCTACAACATAAAGTACATCGATATCCTGAAAATGCTTTCAGTGGAAAGCAAAAGCTAGATATTGTGTAATTATTCATGAAAAACTTTACAGTGGCTTTCTTATATATATATATATATATATATATATATATATATATATATATATATATATATATATATATATATATATATATATATATATATATATATATATATATATATATATATATATATATATATATAGATATATAATATATATATACGCACACCTATGATATAATATGATATATATATATATATATATATATATATATATATATATATATTATATATATATATATATATATATATATATATATATATACAGAGTTAAATTGGTGCAACAGAATTCGCTTCATCTCTCTCTCTCTCTCTCTCTATTCATCCATATATATATATATATATATATATATATATATATATATATATATATATATATATATATATATATATATATATATATATATATATATATATATATATGTCTTCACTTACCAACAGAGCCACTCCCTCTCTTCCTCACCCTCTCAACTCCAGACACGTTACTTACCACTTACCCAAATGTCACCTCACCATTCCTCTTCATCTTAGTTTCACTCACTGTAAGAACATCCTTTTTTCTTTCCACGAACACACTCCCTATTTCCTCCCTCTTACTTTCACTTACACTACAGCCACACACATACAGAGAACCAATTATTAGGGTATTGGTTGGATCTCTCCTTCCAGAATACCCCCGTTTTGCTTGGTTACTAGCAAGAAGAAAAATATAGAGGAGGGGATTCCGAGTCCCCCTGCTCCGCCACAATTAGTCGACATTCACGACATACAGAGGAACATGGAGGTGGTCTTGTTTTCCCCTCATCCCTGAGGAAAAGGTGCCCCAAGATACAAGGCTGTGCTATGGCACAAGATAACACCCAGGAACACTGGTGATGTGGTCCACCACCCTGGCATAATGTAGATATGACAGGATACTAATTCAAAATTCTCTCTATATGTGATGATTGACAGGATCACTGGGAGAATCCTTGTGGATAGACGTGATTTTGAACTAGTTTCTTATCATGTCTACAATACGCCAGGGTGGTGGATCACATAACCAGTGTTCCTGGGTGTTATCTTGTGCCATGGCACAGCCTCGTATCTAGGGGCATTTTCTCCTCTGGGGTATGGGGAAAACAAGACCACCTCCATGTTCCTCTGCATGTCGTGAAAGTCAACTAAATGGGGCGGAGTGGGGGACTGGGAATCCCCTCCTCTATATTTTTCTTCTTGCTAGTTACCATGCAATGCGGGGGGGTATTCTGGAAGGAGAGATCCAACCAAAACCCTAATTATTGGTTCTCTGTATGTGTGTGGCTATGGTGTAAGTGAAAGTAAGAGGGAGGAAATAGGGAGTGTGTTTGTGACAAGAAATATGGATGTGCTTTCAATGAGTGAAACTAAGATGAAATGGGATGGTGAGGTGACACTTGGGTTTGTGGTAGGTAGGGTGTCTGGATTTGAGAGAGGATGAGGAAGAGAAGGAGTGGCTCTGTTGGTATGGGAAGACATAAGAAAGTCTGTGGTGGAATGGATGGAAGTATCATCTCAAGTAATAGATGCATGTCTAAGAGTTTTGAAAGGAATAAAATTTAAAGGAAGTGAAAAGAGTAAGGAAAGGTGAGTCTGGTACGAAGGAGAGGGTGTAAGGAGCAAATAGGCAACTGCTAGTAGGCAAAACTAAAGTGAGAGAGATGGGCCGAGTATGTCAAGGAACTGCTAAGTGAGGAATATGATAGAGAGGCAGGGATTGTGGCTGTGAGAAATGAATGAAGAACACCAATGTTAGGTAATAAGAATAATTGAGAAATAACAAAAGAGGAGCTACATTTGGCATTGAGAGCAATGAATACAGGTAAAACACAGGGATAGATGGGTCGCATGTTGAATGCTTGTCAAAAGGTGGGTAGGTATTAGTAGCATGGATGGTTAGGTTGTTGAATGCATATTTCAGGGAAGGAAGGGTCCCAATTGATTGGAGGAGTAAAAGTGTGTGTAGTTGTACTTTATACAGAGAAAGAAAATAAGTATGAGTGTAGTAGTTGTAGAGGAATTAGTTTGTTGAGTGTAGTTGGTAAGGTATCTTCTTCGTCTACAGCCTTTCCCACTTTTATGTGGGGTCGATGTTTCTGGCCAGTGTTATCCATATGTTTCTGTCCCATACCTCATCACCCAACAAACCTTTAGACCTCAGGTCGTCATTGATGCAATCCATCCACCTACACTTTGGTCTCCCCCTCCTTCTCCTACCCTGTATATCCATTTCCATCACTCTCCTCCCAACATACTGTTCATCCCTCCTAATGACATGACCATACCATCTTAGTCTACTTTCTTGTATCTTATCTGATATTTCTCTAACTTTTGAGGTACCTCAAATTACCTCGTTTCTGATCTTATCGATTCTTGTTACCCCACACATCCATCTCAACATCCTCATCTCTGCCACATCCAGTTTTTTCTCTTGTGTCTTCTTTATTGCCCATGTCTCTGCTCCATACATCAGCGCAGGTCTCACAACTGTCTGGTGCACTTTACCCCTCAACTTAATCCCTATTCTCCTGTCACAAAACACCCCAGACACTTTCTTCCAGTTCTTCCATCCCGCTTGTATTCTGTGGGTTATTTCTGACTCTAGGTCACCATCCTCTGCTACTGCTGATCCAAAATACTTGAATTTTTCAACTCTTTTCAACACCTCCCCCTGCAAATTAACCTCCCCATCCTCATCATCTCTCAACCTCAAGTACTCTGTCGTCTTCCTGCTGATTTTCAGTCCTCTATCCTCCATCACTCTTCTCCACTCCTCAAGCTTCTCCTCCACTACCTCTCGTCTGTTGCTACACAGTACAATGTCATCTGCAAAGAGCATACACCATGGAGACTGATCTCTAATACCCTGGGTTACTACATCCAAGACCAGATCAAATAGATATGAACTCAAAGCAGACCCTTGATGCAGACCAACATTTACTGAAAGAGTTTTCGTCAAGCCCACACTGCTCTTAACAATTGCCTCTGCCCTCTCATACATATCTTGGATTATTCTTACATATTTCTCGGGAACTTCCTTTTCTCTAATACACCCCCACACCTCTTGACGTGGTACTCGATTATATGCCTTTTCCAGGTCAATAAAGACCATATGCTGTCCTTTCTGTTTCTCCTGATGCTTTTCCATCATCTGTCTCAAGGCAAATATGGTATCCATTGTCCCTTTTGCAGGCATGAAGCCAAACTGTTCATCTCCAATTGTCGTTACCTCTCTGAGTCTCCTCTCTATGATCTTCTCCCATATCTTCATAGTATGACTTAACAACTTTATACTTCTATAGTTTCCACACTCCTGAATGTCTCCCTTCCCTTTATAGATTGGGATGATTAAGCTTCCTCTCCACTCCTCTGGCATCTTTTCCTGACTAAAGATCTTTTGCATTAAGTCCCACAAGATATCTATTCTTCCTATCCAAGACTCTTCCATACCTCCACTGGCATCTTATCAGGTCCTGCTGCCTTTCCATTTTTTATTTTCCTTACTGTCCACTCTACCTCTCTTCTAGCCACTGTTGTTGTAACTGCTTCATTTGGAAGTCCATCTTCAAATACTGCTCTTGGGTTCTCTTCATTTAGTAATCCTTCAAAATAAGTTTCCCATCTGCTTTTTATTTCATCCTCTTCTGCTAGAACTACTCCATGGTTATCCTTTATTTGTCTTACTTGGGTCAAGTCCTTGGTAGCAGCATCTTGGGCCATAGCAATTCGCCATATTTTCTTCTCTTCTTCTGGTGTTTCCAGCTCTTCATAGACTTCATTCAATTTCTCTGCCTTTGCTTTTGCTACTGCTCTCCTTGCCTCTTTCTTTGCCAGCTTGTACTCTTCTTTATCCTGCTCCAGGCCTGATAAATCTGCCTTTTTCTTAGCTTCTTTCTTGTTCTTCACCCATTCTTGCACTTCCTCATTCCAACACAATGACTCTTTATCATTTGGGGGTTTCCTTCCTGATGACTTTCCAAGTACCTCCTCACCAACCCTCAAGATCACCTTACTATTCTCTGTCCACCATTCTTGTACATCCTCATGCAACCTTATCGCTTCCAACACTCTTCCCTTAAACATAGCTCTCAGCTCTGCAACTTTCAATCTCCACCACTTTATCTTTGGGTCCATCCTCGGCTTCTTACTTTTCCTACATTTCCTGAGCCTGAAATCAGTTACTACTTTCCTATGTTGCACTGCTACACTCTCCCCAATTATTACTTCACAGTTGCTAATCTCCTTCAGATGGTCTCTCCTACACAACAATAAATCTATCTGGCTCTCCCTCCCACCACTACTATATGTAATCAATCTGTTTTTCTTTTTCTAAAAGAATGTGTTGACCAATGCCAGATCAAATGCCACTGCAAAGTCAATCACTCTCTCTCCTCCCTCATTTCTCTCGCCCACCCACTATCCCCCATGAACTCTACCTATCCCAGGACTCCCAATTCCCAAGTGGCCATTTAGATCTCCTCCCAAAATTACCCTCTCCCTTATAGGAATTGTTCTAAGCTCCTGGTCCATCTCCTCCCAAAATACATCCTTCTCCTATGATATACAACCAGTTAGTGGGGCATAGGCACATACCACATTGACAACTGTTTCTCCCAGTCCCAGCTTTAAGCTCATAATTCTGTCACTCTTTCTATTCACACCAAGTAAGCTTTCCTTCAGGTCTTTGGATAGTATTATTCCTACATCATTCCTCCCTTCCTCATTTGCTCCACTATAGAACAAATTGCAACCCTCACCCAGTTCCCTCGCCTTATTTCCATTCCATCTGGTCTCCTGCACACACAGCACTCCAATTCTCCTCCTCTCCATCAGGTCCACCAATTCTCGCCCCTTCTCAGTCATCATCCTCACATTAAGAGTGCCCACCCGCAGCACCACCTCTGACACTCTCCCTCGAGCTTGCCTCTTTAAACCAGCCCACCCATGACTGGGTAGCCCTTGCTGTCTTTCTGGAGGGGTCAGGCGAAGCCCCAACATGTCGCCTAAGGGGAACGCCCTAGTATGGTGACTATTCTCGTTATCTGTACTGACCATATTTTGGTTTTGGCAAAATTTTTATGGCCGGATGCCCTTCCTGCCGCCAACCATCCCCATCTACCCGGGCTTGGGACCGGCACCAAGTTGAGGCTGGCTTGGAAGTGCTAATCAAGAGAATTAGGAAAGGTACTGATATAATGATTGGGGAAGAACAGTGTGTGCTCAGGAGAGAATGAGGATATGTGGATCAGGTGTTTATGGTAAGACAGGTGTGTGAGAAGTTCTTGGAGAAGAGTAGGGACACTTTTTGGTCTTTTATGGACATAGAGGAAGCATTTGACAGGGTTGATAGAGAGGCATTGCGGAGTTTGTTGCGACAGTATGGAATAAGTGGAAGTTTGTTGAATGCGGTCAAAAGCTTTCACGTGAACAGTAGAGAATGTGTGAAAGTTGGGAATGGTATGGGTGATTGGTCTGAGGTGAATGTAGGGTTACATCAAGGTTGCAAATGTCACATTGGTTTTAATGTGTATATGGATGGAGTGGTAAGGGAAGTATATAAAAGAGTATTAGACAGAAGCTTGGAACTAGTGAGTGAGAATGGAAGGTGTGGAAATTGAATCAACTGCTATTTGCAGATGACACAGCACTAGTGGTTGAGATGCACAAAGAGTGTTAATGTTGGGAGATTGAATGTAGGAGTGAATGGGAAGTTGCTTGAAGAAGCTCAGAATTTTAAGTATCTGGGGTCGCTTGTGTCAAAAAATGGATGAGTAGATGAGGAGGTAAGTCATAGAGTGAAGGAAGTGAGTAAATGTCTAGGTGGGTTGAGAAGTGTAATGAGATAAAAGTATTTTGGAATGAATGCAACGAGAAGGATATATGAAGGTGTGATTGTGCTGACAGCATTGTATGGAGCAGAGACTTGGAATGGAAGAGAGAATGAATGGAACAAGTTGAATATAATGGAGATGAGGTGATTGAGAAGTGTATCTGGTGTATCTAGCATTTTCAGAGTAAGAAATGAGGATGGCATTCCAAGAACGGGTGTTGAAAGCTGTTGAATAGGTTAGATTAGAGAGTACTGATTTGGTTTGGAAACATGGAAAGGATGAGTGATGAACGAATAGCAAAGAGAGTGTGGAGTGCAGAAGTGATTAGAGTTAGGCCATGAGGCAGACCTAAAATGAGATCAATGGATGGCGTGAAAAGGGCATTGAATGCACGTGGAATGTTAGTGGACCAGAGAAGAAAGTATGCAAGAGATGGGAATGAGTGGAGGAAGATTGTGTATAGGTGACACAAGTCAAAGAGATTTCTCACACCTGCTAGCTTAGTGAACTGTGATGGAAGGGTGTGAGAGGAGTTGCCATGTGATTAAGCAGAGGGGGTAAACATGCTGCAGCTGTAGCGCCTCACCATAGAATATTATTGCCTGCTTAACTTGTGGGTGATTAAAGTACATTGGAAGGAGGGAAATGTTGCAAACCTTTATTCCCAAGGAGCTAACAAGAGTAGTTGAGGTATGTAGGGATTGTGGTGAATGTGTTTGTTGGTTTGGTCACCCCCTTTACAAGGGGAATGAGACCGCATATATATATATATATATATATATATATATATATATATATATATATATATATATATATATATATATATATATATATATATATATATATATATTAATAACACTGAACTGTTATCATACAGTCTAAAATGGTAGGGAAATGCCCATTAAAGAAAACAAAGAAAAAATATTTGAAGTACTTATTAATTTCGTGACCTTATCTGGTCACGAAAAAAAAAACCTGTCCACCGAGGGAATTTAAAAGGGATTAAGATATATCAATTTTAATTACCAGCATTTTAAATTACCTTGAGGAAAAGATTTTTTGCTTCTTATTTTCATATGTTCAATTTTGCTAGCTATATCTCTTGGCATTGTACTTCACGGTAACCAGATAAGGTAACGAAATTAATTAATGGACATTTTCCTACCATATATATATATATATATATATATATATATATATATATATATATATATATATATATATATATATATATATATATATATATATATATATATATATATATACACAAGATAAGGCTATCCTCCTGATAGCCTTATAGTCTTCGAAACTAACTAAGTTTGCCCTCTTAATTTTATTAACATATTAGGAATACATATAGCCTCTAACTTGTCTTGGATGAGTCACATAATCTAAATTTCTAAATCTGCATCCATAAAATAGGGGGTTCTGTGTCGTTTTCATTATTACTTTTCCTCTTTCCAGTAACTTACAATCTATAAAGGTTTTATCTGTCCCTTCTTAAAATTATGGTCGTACATCTGGGGTGCTTCTTCTTATACTAATCTCCTAGATAGGGTTGAATATGAAGCAGTCAGACTCATCAATGACTCTACTCTTACTTTTAATTTGGATTCTTCTTCTCTTAGCCGTAAGGTATCATCCCTTTCTCTTTTCTATCATTACTGATTTCATCGCTGCTCTGATGACTTGGCGAGTTGCATTCCTACCCCACTGCCAAGGCTGCGTAGCACTTGCCAAGTGGCCTCGTCTCATAGATACTGTGTGAAGATTTGTAGCTCACAGACTGGTCGTCTTTTCCTCCCAACCACCTCCAGACTCTGAAACTTTTCTTCCTTCTGTTTTTCCTAATTCTTATAAGTGTGTAGATTTTGGGGAGTGGATGGTTGCGCAACCGATAGAATTTCTTAGTAGTGTTTTGCTCGCTCTGTCAATTGTTGCATGTAGGAGACACGTAACAACGTGTCTCCTCGTGGCGCATGGTCCTTTTCCAGTGACAGTGGTGGAGGTGGTGACCTCGTTGCGCATTTGTTTAATTTCATACTTGCTACTTGCTGTCACGTGATATGTGTCAAGGAAGTACATTGTGATGTAGCTTGTCATGACATCAGTGGAGGGTTCGCACCCCGTCGCAGTCTGGGGTTGGCGGGGGCATGCGCTCAAGGTGGCGGTTGCATCTGCCAAAGCAGATCCCTCGTGGGGGGGGCAACCGTCCTGGCCCTGGGCTGAGGGGGGAGTCCGTGACGTGGGGCTGGGACGTGACATCGGTGCAGAATTTGAAAGAAAGCTTTTTTTTTTCTTTTGAACTAAACCTTACTTTTATTTTAGTTTTTCTATTTTTTTCCTAATGTTGCCCTTCCTGGCGTAGTGTAGGTGCATTACTTGTTTATTAATAAGAAAAGAATCATGCGATCATATCGATATATTGCGAACTTTGCATTTTAAGTCTATTATTTATATAATTTATTTTTTCTTAATATGTAAATGACACGACTAGGAAGGTTTTAAGGAACTGGTTCCAGAAGGTCACTTGCACGCACGTGGATTTCATGGGGTGCCTAATTTGGATGTTTTCAGAGATGCCCATAGGTTCCTAATATATGTTTTCCCGTCGTGTTTTTTTTCTTTTCTTAAATATGTTCCTTGTGAGCACAGTTGTATGTATGTGATGGTAATAGTAACTTAAATATCTTACCAGTAGTAGGTTGGCCCATGGCAGCAGCCGCCCATTGCGATACTACAGCTGAAGGATTTTTAAACTTGAATAGGACTGTCCAGGACAATTCATTGTTAAGTCTTCCTTCAGTTACGGTTATTTGTAATGCTTACATCAACACTGAATATTCTTGGATATTCATTACACACCTCTTATTATCCCTTCACATCTGACAAGTCACTACACTCTCCATCTCTGTTACTTTTTACTAAATGTATTCTTCATGCCCAGGGCTGTTTTATTTTATTTTATTTTTTGGCCCGTCCTGGTGTCACAATCATAAAAAAAATAAACCATCTTCCTTCAAAATGTAATCTATCGTCATCTTGGGGCCTAAAACTTCCATATCCCTATGTCCTCAATACTTCGTCTATTCTTTCAGCCTGTCCTTTTCATAATGTGTATCATGGCCTTATATCTGCATTGTTCTTAACCTTCTACACTTTTTCATCTTAATGTGCCCAGCCCTGATGAGGGCAATTTTCTGGCCTGACCCGGTGTCACACTCATATATATATATATATATATATATATATATATATATATATATATATATATATATATATATATATATATATATATATGCTAGGAAAAGCCCATTAAATAAAACAACGAAAATATATATATAAAAAGTACTTATTAATTTCGTGACCTAAACTGGTCACCTTCTCTTTGAGAAGGTGACCAGTTTAGGTCACGAAATAATAAGTACTTTATATATATATATATATATATATATATATATATATATATATATATATATATATATATATATATATATATATATATATATATATATATATATTTTCGTTGTTTTATTTAATGGGCTTTTCCTATCATTTTAAACTGTATGTTAACAGTTCAGTGTATATTTCGCTTCATATCTCTCACTCACTCGCTACACACACGCACACAGAAATATATATATATATATATATATATATATATATATATATATATATATATATATATATATATATATATAGTAATATTAGCGCAAGAGATTTGCTTAATCTCTCTCTCTCTCTTTCTCTCTCTACACACACACATATTACAACAAAATTAATGAGCTTTTTGCAGTTACTGATTGGAGGACCTGATTTAACAACAAATCTCTTCAAGAAATGTACGACATCTTTTGTGAGGAATAAGAGAAGATAGTAAGTAGATTGTTGCATACCTTCCACCAAAATAATAGTTATTCATGACAGAGAGAAATGGTTCAATAATGAGTGTACGAGATCTAAGAAGTGGAGAGACAAATGCTGGAAGAGGCATAGGAGGAGAAAAACCATAAATGCCTGGCAGATTTATAAAAGAGAAATAAATAATTACCTAAGTAAAAATGAGGCAGAGAGAGACTATGAAAGGGATATCACCAGGAGGGCTAAAGAAAATCCCAAACTTTTCCACAGCTTTATCAGAGAAAAAGTGAATGTCAAAGAACAGGTATTAAAGCTAAAAAGAGCGGATGGAAGCATCACTGAGTCGGATGAAGAGATCTGCGAAGAACTGAACAAGAGTTCCAGTTAGTATTTACAGCAGAAAACCCTATCTCCTTAGATTGCAGAGATAAAAGCTCATGGGCTGGTATTAGAGAACATCATCTTTTCAGCCACAGAGGTATGCAAAGAGCTGATGGAGTTAGATGCCCATAGAGCTATATGTCCTTAGGCTATATCCCCTTATGTATTTAAGATATGCGCTAACTCAATATCGGCAGCACTATGTATCATATTTGAAAAGTCGCTGTAATCTGGGGAGATTCCAAGATGCTGGAAACAAGCAACTGTTGTACCTATCTTCAAAAAAGGAAGGAGGGACACGGCTCTAAACTAAAGACCTGTTTCCTTGACCAGCATAGTTTGCAAAGTTATGGAGAAACTACTAAGAAAACACATCTCTCTTCACTTGCAATCCTTCAACTTTTTGTCAGTGGGACAACATGGCTTCAGAGAAGGTATATCAACAGTAACAAACTTATTAGAATTTTATGATGCATCATTTGAAATGTAGGACAATATCTTTTAAAAAATATAGCACCTCATACATCACCTGAAAAATGTGAATTCATCTTACCACTGTCACAAGTTTTGAATTTGTTACACCACTAGAGATATACGTTCTTGTCTTGACACTATTTACAAGTATAACATTTCTTACATCACTTGTAAGGTCATGTTATCACTGTTACAAGGATAACACTGATTGGATGGATCACTTAAATGGCAAGACGCTATATTGCCTCTGTTACGAGTATTCGCCTGTTATACATTCGTAACGCTATCTAACCACAGTTATAGGTATACACATGCTACATCATTTAATATTCATGATAGTCATGGGAACTGTTACATTACTTGAAATGTTACGCTAACTAGCCACTGATACATGCAAATCAACAGTTTTTCACTTGAAATGCAAGACGGTGTTCTACGATTTTTAAAAGTGAAATAATTTTAACATCGCTTGAAATGAATGCCGTCAACTTGCCAATGTTGCATGTAAAACAACAGTTACATCACTTGGAATGCGTGACGTTACCTAGAAAATGTTACAAGCATAACAATAAACTGCTAAATCACAGAAAGAAGCATTTTGATATGCAAGTTAAAAAATACTTCTCATGCACTTCCAGTATCCTAATTTCGGATTAAAATACAGATCTGAAGATTTATTTTTGCTATTATAGCCTCACTATAGTAATAAACACAGTAGTCCAAATGCTATTATAAGCGTTACTGCAACTAGTATTTTATGTCATTTCATAGCCATGTTATAGCAACAAGGTCTATTGTTACAACAAACGTAAGGCAAGGAGTAATCCAATTACTGTTATAGCCTCGTTACAGTAACAGTCCAAATATTGATATAACTTTCTTACATTACGGACTGGTCCAAGAGCTGTGATAGCCACAAGTAATCCGAGTGATGTTAAAAGATGATTGAAGTAACGGCTAGTGTCGTAAAGACTTAATCACTACATTACTATTAGTACCAGAAGGGTACAAGGTAAGAATGGACAAGTGGTGGTTCCTTCAACTTAGATTTATTTTAGAGTACAAAATCTAAGACGCCTCAATGCCCCCCACCCTATGACTATAAAAAA
>JAXCGZ010012377.1:0-10000 GCA_037179515.1 Halocaridina rubra | reverse complement strand
CACAGAAACCTATAACAATATATCAAACAACAGAAAGAGAGTAAGAAGCTTAAAAGACAAGGAATGTCAACAGAGGTAGATGTCTTTTAATTCAACATGTATAAGGCTTACGTCTCCCACTGCCAGCCACTGAGAAAGCCTTAAGAGGCTTATCGGAGGGAAAAGCTCAATCGAAATATTATTTAGTTTCACCAACATGACTCATATTTTGGGGATGATAAGGAGAGGGTAAAGGCGTCCCAAATGGTCTAGCCCCTGCCAACTCAGTACGCTCACAGATGGGTCTATAATGAAAAGAGAATTGCTCGAGATACGACTTCTATATGGAAGAAATTACCCGTTTCATAGCAGTTACAGAGTAGGTAGTCATTGTGGCTCTATCGGTAGCGTCCGCGACTCTGAGGCGAAATGTCGAGGGTTCGCGCCCTGTCACGGTCTGAGGTTAGCAAGGGCATGCACTCAGGGTAATGATTACATCTGCCAAAACAAGTCCTTCGCTAGAAGGCAAACGTCCTAGCCCTTGGTAGAAAAGGGAGTCCGTGACGTAAAACCAGTTTCATAGCAAAATGCGCTTTCTATGAATACATAAATAAGAAGAAATATGGTATAAGGAGGTGTTTTCCACTAGTTGGCCTTGACCATTATACGTACAGGGTGTCCACAAAGTCTGGGTACATAGGAAATTTCACTATGCAGACCTATTCAATCGAGTTCACCTGAATTTTGTAAAGCGCATCAAAATATGCATTGGAAATGATGGAAATCATATTGAAAATATTGTTTATTAACATTAGATTTAAATAAAATTGATTTGTTTTTAAAGTATGTGTTAATCTGTGTACCCAGACTTCGTCTGGGTACACAGGAGATTAACACATACTTTTAAAACAAATTTTTTTTAAATTTAAATCTAATGTTAATATATAATATTTTCAATATGATTTCCATCATTTTCAATGCATAATTTGATGTGCTTTACAAAATTCAGGTGAACTCGATTGAATAGGTCTGCATAGTGAAATTTCCTATGTACCCAGACTTTGTGGACACCCTACTGTTAAGCATGTGATGAAATAATGACTAGGATGGGCTCTTTATCACTGCAGTACTTGCTGGAAATCTCGTCCCACCTTCAGGAAAAAACTCGCCTTTCAGCCAATTAGAAAGAGTCCCTTGTCCCTTGACAGAATGAAGGACTTTGAGCCTCCATAACTGCCAAGAAAATACCCTATTTTACTACTATATATCTATTTATATATCTATCTATCATTCTACTTATCTATCTATTTATATATCTATCTATCAATATACATATCTATCTATCTATCAAACTATCTATCTATCAATATATCTATCTATCTATTTATCTATCTATCTATCTATCTATCTATCTATCTATCTATCTATCTATCTATCTATCTATCTATCTATATATATATATATATATATATATATATATATATATATATATATATATATATATATATTAAGAAAATCCATCAGTGAAAAAAAACAACATAAAAAATAACGCTATATTTCGAGTCCTAACTGGACCCCTTCTTAAGCACCAGTTAGGACCCGAAATATAGCGTTATTTTCTATGTGTTGTTTCACTGATGGGCTTCCTTATTATTTAATGCTGTTTGTTAACAATTTGTGCTTACATACACACACACACACACATATATATATATATATATATATATATATATATATATATATATATATATATATATATATATATATATATATATATATATATATATATATATATATATATATATATATATAACTTAAAAATCGTATAGGAACATTGTTCAGACACCAGAACACCGTTTAATATAAAATTTTAAAAACACAATCTTAATAATAACCTAACCTAACCTAACCTAACACACATCGCAATTTTTCTTCTGTATAATCCCACCCAGCACAGTGAATATATTGTTTTGCAGTGCCATTTTTTTTCCTATTTTTTTTTTTCACATGTGCCATATTTACTGTGCCATTTTTACCTTTGCCATTATTACCGCGTTCAGTACCTCTTGTTGTTGTTGTTTTTTTTCTCATTATATGTGCTTGATTGCGAACTGGGTCGGGGGTTTGAAAATGCATGACAATCAGGTAAATATTTTGCAGCGGCCGCTATGTTAGGGATCGTTATCATCATTATTACTATTATATCAACACAAAATAAGAGAAGCTGTAGGGATTCATCTTACCTTGCACATCCACACCTCTTTTTTAGCAGTTTTGTGGTTCTGTTCCGGTTTTACGTCACGGACTCCCTTTCTACTAAGGGCTAGGACGGTTGCCTTCTTGCGAAGAACTTGTTTTGGTAGATGTAATCGTTACCCTGAGTGCATGCCAAAATATCCCGCTCATTTTAAGTCAGTTCCTATTGTAAGATAACTGATGTAGGATTTGCTATCCCATCTGATGACACCAATTTGTAAGAATAGTGTCCCACCGGGTGTCACCAAATTTGTAGTATAGTGGGTTACTATTCCACCTGAGTTATAACTATGGTAGCGTGGTTGGTGAAAAACATCTTTCTTTATATTGATTTATTTGTAGATTACATCTATGTACTCAGAGCTCCCATTACTACAGTTCCTGTCACGACTAATTCCTGATTCCCACCCCCAAGGGGGAGGCTAGCTAAGCTGTGCTGTGTTAAGTCTGCTGCTGGCAAGGCCCGGTCTCTAACTAACTGTGTCTGCTTCTTCTTCTTGGATAGGATAGGACAGGTGGGGGAAGAATAGTGACGGCATCGAGTGAACTCTCTTAGCCCTATTCAGGGTGTCATCACTGGGGAGAGGGGGTAAAGGATGGGAAGGATTGGGGGGATAAGCACGAAAATTAAGGAAGTAAGAGATGAATAGAGAGGGGCAAACCCTCGTGCTAAGACTGTGTCTGCCCCGGGGGCTTCTTGAAATACTCCAAGGGCAGGGCGTGTCTTGACATCCAGTTCTGCCAATCAACTTCAGGTGAAATCCAGTCCTGCCAATAAACTCCAGGTTCGAAGTGGAGTCCCTCCTCTTTTGGGTACTGGCTATTTCAACAAGCCTATTGAAAAGAAGAGGGTGGCAATTGTCCATTGCCATTGGGTATCTCCCCAGGGCATGTACATACATATAGGTCAAATGTTCGTGTGTGGTATTGGGAATAGAGGACTTCTTGGTCCCTCACACCCTCTTGAGGTACTTGACGCCAAGTGCTGAGTTCCATGTGACCAGTCATATATCTTCGTGACCCTTTTAATATTGTCCGTATCCAAGAAAAACACTTGAGAGAGTGTTCAATTTCACCTTTGATCTCTAGCCTCACATGTTTCTCTTCAGGTTTCAGGTTTCAGGATTTCATATAACTTCAGCAAGACTTCAGTCAGGCGACACTACAACATCCGTGGGAAAATGCAAATTGGAAATATTTCTCCCACAACCTATATCCATGTATATTTTCTTTAGCATTAATAATTCCTATTCTGGGAGGTGATGTGGACCAACTCTGTACAGTCATACACATTACTGTTTACATGGTGGTTCCATATGGTGGATATACGAATTTTGCTACTGACGAAAGGTCGAGCAGCATTTCACGAAAACCGTGATGGTACGAGGATTGTAAATATACTTGGTTTATTTGATGCTGAATACCATAAGAAATGGATAATGAAGGTAAGATTAGTTTTCAATATGCTTTGGTCAATTTTTCACAATTCTTCACTATGGGGAAGGACACAGACTGGAGTTGGGGAATTAGGGCTGGATTACCTTCCCAACTCCCTGCTGTAATCTCGATCGAGGGTTAATCACCTCTCAAGTTGAGTATTCAAGCCAATATGATACCATGGTCCCCAAAATTCATTAGTAATTACTTTTCTCTGAGGCGGCAGGTTGAGGGTTCGCGCCCCGTCACGGTATGAGGTTAGCAAGGGCATGCACTCAGGGTAACAATTACAACTGCCAAATCAAGTCCTTCGCAAGAAGGCAACCGTCTTAGCCCTTGGTAGAAAAGGGAGTCCGTGACGTAAAACCGGAACAACAACAACAAAAGGTGTATCACCCACCCACACACATAAATAAATAAAGTGTGTAAGATAATGAACACAATTGAAAAAAAATATTGGAAAAGATAAGACTAATGCTAATAATAATACAAATGACAATAATACCAGGAATGCTAACAACAATAACCACTAATACATTAATAATAATAAAATAAATAATAACAAAAGCAACAGCAACAATAATAATAAGAATAATAATGATAAAAGTAAAGTCATACCGCAAATAGAGACAAAAACAATATTAAAGACAAGAAACATAATTAAAATAAGAAGAATTTCATTAAAACACATTAAAATTAAAGAAATACACAATGAAAAACTGCAATATGGTTGGGGGGATTATTCTGCGGAATGTCTTTGCTGAGGCTGTGCTTCAGAAGAATTTTTTCAATTACGTCAGGGGTCCATTACCCCCTAGATAAATTGATATTGTCCTTCATTTCAGTGAGGGAAGATTCCACAATTTTCCGTTTGAATTGACAATGTGCTTTTGAATAACATAGTGTCACCACTCCAATCAATACTATGATTTTGTTCGTAGATGTGTGTAAAAAGTGCCGAATTTTCTTGAATACATCTCACTGCCCTCTTGTGTTCAGAGACTCTTTGGGCTAGAGAACGACCTGTCTGTCTTATGTACACTTTACTGCAATAATTACGGTTGATCTGATATACTCCCACATTACCTCTTTTTTTTTTTTTTTTTTTTTTTTTTTTTTTTAACTGACGTTAACTAATTCCTTTCTTAAGGTGATGGGATAGTGAAAATTGAATGGAGACTCTGCCTTAAGCATCATTTATGACGCCTAGAATTTGGTGGAAAGGAAGATGAATTTTGTTGAAACCATATTCTTTAGGGGTCCTCCTGGGTGAATTGAAAAATCCTGTTTACACACTTCAATGAACAAATATTATAGTACTGATTGGAGTGGTGACACTCTGTTATTCAAAAGCACATGTCAATTCAAACGGAAAATTGTGGAATCTTCCCTCACTGAAATGAAGGACAATATCAATTTATCTAGGGGGTAATGGACCCCTGACGCAATTGAAAAAAATCTTCTGAAGCACAGCCTCAGCAAAGACATTCCGCAGAATAAACCCCCCCAACCATATTGCAGTTTTTCATTGTGTATTTCTTTATTTTTAAGGTGTTTAATGTAATTCTTCTTATTTTAATTATGTTTCTTGTCTGTAATATTGTTTTTGTCTCTATTTGCGGTATGACTTTACTTTTATCATTATTATTCGTATTATTATTGTTGCTGTTGCTTTTGTTATTATTTATTTTCTTATTATTATTGTATTGGTTGTTATTGTTGTTACCATTGTTAGCATTCCTGGTATCATTATTATTATTATTATTATTATTATTATTATTATTAGGATTAATGGTATTGTTATTTGTATTACTATTAGCATTAGTCTTATCTTTTCCAATATTTTTATTTTTATTTTTTCTATTGTGTTCATTGTCTTACACACTTTTTGATGTGTGTGTGAATATGTATGCATGTATATGTATTTATATGCATATGTTTAAGTATGTGCATGTGCATGTGTATTTGTGTGCGTATATATATATATATATATATATATATATATATATATATATATATATATATATATATATATGTGTGTGTGTGTGTGTGTGTGTGTGTGTGTGTGTGTGTGTGTGTGTGTGTACCTAATGTGTGATTACCTAATTGTGTTTACGGGAAAGAGCCCAAAGCTCGTATCTTCCCGTCTCCTGATCGGTTCCATTTTAGACTTAGTGATACTTATCATACCTGTCCTTAAAACTATGGATTGAGATAGCATTAACTACCTCCTCGCTTAGCCAATTCCAATTATCAACTACTCTTACACTGAAAAAGTATTTCCTTACATCCTGCAAAGAAGTTTTCTTACCAAGCTTCAAACTATGACCTCTAGTTCTAGAGTCAGCCATATCAAAATATCGATCCCTATCCACTCTATCATAACCATGAAGGAATTTAAAGACTGTCACCATATCCCCCCTCACTCTTCTAGCTTCGAGTGATGGTAAGTCTAATTCCCTCAGCCTCTCATCATAACTGAGATTGCGTATTTCTGGCACCAGTTTCGTGGCATGTCTTTGAACTTTTTCAAGCTTAGCTATGTGCTTTTTCAAGTGCGGATTCCAAAAGGGGGCTGCATATTCCAGTTTTGGCCTCACATAGGTGTGTGTGTGTGTGTGATTACCTAATTGTGATTACCTAATTGTGTTTACGGGAAAGAGCCCAAAGCTCGTATCTTCCCGTCTCCTGATCGGTTCCATTTTAGACTTAGTGATACTTATCATACCTGTCCTTAAAACTATGGATTGAGATAGCATTAACTACCTCCTCGCTTAGCCAATTCCAATTATCAACTACTCTTACACTGAAAAAGTATTTCCTTACATCCTGCAAAGAAGTTTTCTTACCAAGCTTCAAACTATGACCTCTAGTTCTAGAGCCAGCCATATCAAAATATCGATCCCTATCCACTCTATCATAACCATGAAGGAATTTAAAGACTGTCACCATATCCCCCCTCACTCTTCTAGCTTCGAGTGATGGTAAGTCTAATTCCCTCAGCCTCTCATCATAACTGAGATTGCGTATTTCTGGCACCAGTTTCGTGGCATGTCTTTGAACTTTTTCAAGCTTAGCTATGTGCTTTTTCAAGTGCGGATTCCAAAAGGGGGCTGCATATTCCAGTTTTGGCCTCACATAGGTGTGTGTGTGTGTGTGATTACCTAATTGTGATTACCTAATTGTGTTTACGGGAAAGAGCCCAAAGCTCGTATCTTCCCGTCTCCTGATCGGTTCCATTTTAGACTTAGTGATACTTATCATACCTGTCCTTAAAACTATGGATTGAGATAGCATTAACTACCTCCTCGCTTAACCAATTCCAATTATCAACTACTCTTACACTGAAAAAGTATTTCCTTACATCCTGCAAAGAAGTTTTCTTACCAAGCTTCAAACTATGACCTCTAGTTCTAGAGCCAGCCATATCAAAATATCGATCCCTATCCACTCTATCATAACCATGAAGGAATTTAAAGACTGTCACCATATCCCCCCTCACTCTTCTAGCTTCGAGTGATGGTAAGTCTAATTCCCTCAGCCTCTCATCATAACTGAGATTGCGTATTTCTGGCACCAGTTTCGTGGCATGTCTTTGAACTTTTTCAAGCTTAGCTATGTGCTTTTTCAAGTGCGGATTCCAAAAGGGGGCTGCATATTCCAGTTTTGGCCTCACATAGGTGTGTGTGTGTGTGTGATTACCTAATTGTGATTACCTAATTGTGTTTACGGGAAAGAGCCCAAAGCTCGTATCTTCCCGTCTCCTGATCGGTTCCATTTTAGACTTAGTGATACTTATCATACCTGTCCTTAAAACTATGGATTGAGATAGCATTAACTACCTCCTCGCTTAGCCAATTCCAATTATCAACTACTCTTACACTGAAAAAGTATTTCCTTACATCCTGCAAAGAAGTTTTCTTACCAAGCTTCAAACTATGACCTCTAGTTCTAGAGCCAGCCATATCAAAATATCGATCCCTATCCACTCTATCATAACCATGAAGGAATTTAAAGACTGTCACCATATCCCCCCTCACTCTTCTAGCTTCGAGTGATGGTAAGTCTAATTCCCTCAGCCTCTCATCATAACTGAGATTGCGTATTTCTGGCACCAGTTTCGTGGCATGTCTTTGAACTTTTTCAAGCTTAGCTATGTGCTTTTTCAAGTGCGGATTCCAAAAGGGGGCTGCATATTCCAGTTTTGGCCTCACATAGGTGTGTGTGTGTGTGGATTACCTAATTGTGATTACCTAATTGTGTTTACGGGAAAGAGCCCAAAGCTCGTATCTTCCCGTCTCCTGATCGGTTCCATTTTAGACTTAGTGATACTTATCATACCTGTCCTTAAAACTATGGATTGAGATAGCATTAACTACCTCCTCGCTTAGCCAATTCCAATTATCAACTACTCTTACACTGAAAAAGTATTTCCTTACATCCTGCAAAGAAGTTTTCTTACCAAGCTTCAAACTATGACCTCTAGTTCTAGAGCCAGCCATATCAAAATATCGATCCCTATCCACTCTATCATAACCATGAAGGAATTTAAAGACTGTCACCATATCCCCCCTCACTCTTCTAGCTTCGAGTGATGGTAAGTCTAATTCCCTCAGCCTCTCATCATAACTGAGATTGCGTATTTCTGGCACCAGTTTCGTGGCATGTCTTTGAACTTTTTCAAGCTTAGCTATGTGCTTTTTCAAGTGCGGATTCCAAAAGGGGGCTGCATATTCCAGTTTTGGCCTCACATAGGTGTGTGTGTGTGTGTGATTACCTAATTGTGATTACCTAATTGTGTTTACGGGAAAGAGCCCAAAGCTCGTATCTTCCCGTCTCCTGATCGGTTCCATTTTAGACTTAGTGATACTTATCATACCTGTCCTTAAAACTATGGATTGAGATAGCATTAACTACCTCCTCGCTTAGCCAATTCCAATTATCAACTACTCTTACACTGAAAAAGTATTTCCTTACATCCTGCAAAGAAGTTTTCTTACCAAGCTTCAAACTATGACCTCTAGTTCTAGAGCCAGCCATATCAAAATATCGATCCCTATCCACTCTATCATAACCATGAAGGAATTTAAAGACTGTCACCATATCCCCCCTCACTCTTCTAGCTTCGAGTGATGGTAAGTCTAATTCCCTCAGCCTCTCATCATAACTGAGATTGCGTATTTCTGGCACCAGTTTCGTGGCATGTCTTTGAACTTTTTCAAGCTTAGCTATGTGCTTTTTCAAGTGCGGATTCCAAAAGGGGGCTGCATATTCCAGTTTTGGCCTCACATAGGTGTGTGTGTGTGTGTGATTACCTAATTGTGATTACCTAATTGTGTTTACGGGAAAGAGCCCAAAGCTCGTATCTTCCCGTCTCCTGATCGGTTCCATTTTAGACTTAGTGATACTTATCATACCTGTCCTTAAAACTATGGATTGAGATAGCATTAACTACCTCCTCGCTTAGCCATTTCCAATTATCAACTACTCTTACACTGAAAAAGTATTTCCTTACATCCTGCAAAGAAGTTTTCTTACCAAGCTTCAAACTATGACCTCTAGTTCTAGAGCCAGCCATATCAAAATATCGATCCCTATCCACTCTATCATAACCATGAAGGAATTTAAAGACTGTCACCATATCCCCCCTCACTCTTCTAGCTTCGAGTGATGGTAAGTCTAATTCCCTCAGCCTCTCATCATAACTGAGATTGCGTATTTCTGGCACCAGTTTCGTGGCATGTCTTTGAACTTTTTCAAGCTTAGCTATGTGCTTTTTCAAGTGCGGATTCCAAAAGGGGGCTGCATATTCCAGTTTTGGCCTCACATAGGTTACATAAATATTTCAGAACATTTCCTTGTCCATGTGCCTGAAGGCTACCCTTACATTTGATAAGAATGCATATGCTGCCCTTACTATGCCATTTATATGTATTTCTGGAGACAAATCTGCCAGTATGTTTACTCCTAGATCTCTCTCATTTTCTGTCTCTTGAAGTTGTACTCCAGCCACCGAGTAGTCAAGCTTGGGCCTTGTGTGTGTGTGTGTGTGTGTGTGTGTGTGTGTGTGTGTGTGTGTGTGTGTGTGTGTGTGTGTGTGTGTGTTTGTGTATGTACATGTATACGGGTATGTATGTACATGTGTTTGCATATGTATGTTTAGTTCCTGGGTTCATCCAGTGAGGACGTGCTTCCAGTAGCTCTAGTCTTGACCATACTTAGTACAATGAAGAGTGGTGGTGTTCTTTGTGCTGGTGGTGTTAGTGGTGGTGGTGTTGGTGGTGGTGTCGTTGTTGGTGCTGTTTGTGGCTGTGCTGGGGATTTGTCC
>JAXCGZ010012376.1:25000-27500 GCA_037179515.1 Halocaridina rubra | reverse complement strand
ACCCAAAGAACTGGGTGACGGTTACAAGCTATTCTATAGTGGAGCAAATGCGCTGTGTAGGAATGGAGTTGATATAGTGCTGTCTGAGGAAATGAAGAATGCAGTGATGGAAGTGAATAGAAAGAATGACCGCATTATGAGAGTGAACATATGTTATGGAGGGGAGACAATGAACATCATTAGTGCATATGTACCAAAAGTGGGGTGCACAGAGGAGGAAAAGAGCTGTTTTTAGAACGAAATATGTGAGGTAATGCAGGAACTGGAAGAGAATGAGAGGATTATATTGGGTGCAGATTTTAATGGGCACATTGGAAATGGAAATGATGTAATTGAGCGGGTGCTTGGTGGACATGAGGTCAGGGAGAGAAGCCCAGAGGGAGAGAGTATAGTAGACTTTGCCATGTCCTTTGATATGGCAATAGTGAACAACTTCTTTGAAAAGAAGAGGGAGCAATTGATAACGTACAGGAGTTGTGGTAGATGCTCTCAAATAGATTACCTCCTTTACAATAAATCAAGGCTGGTGGAAGTTAAGAATTGAAAAGTTATCCCGGGCGACCATGTAGCCACCCAACACAAGCTTCTGTGTGTGGACATGAAGATAAAAAGAGAAAGAAAAAGGAAAACGAATGTGGTAAAGAAAATCAGGTGGTATAAATTGTCAGGGAGCGATAATGATGAGAAGAGAGAGTTTAGGAGAAGAGTGTTGGGAGAGATTGATATGGAAATTGGAGATGTGGATGAATGGTGGAGGCATAATGCATCAGTGATTAGAAGGCATGGAAGGGAGATACTGGGGGAAACATCCGGAATAGTTGGGAAGAAAAGGAAAACTGGTGGTGGGAGGAGGGTATAAGGGAGGTTGTAAAAGGTAAGAAGGAGGCAAAGAAGAAATATGAAGAGTCACAGTTGCAGGAAGACAGAGACATATTAAGGGAGAGAAACAAAGAAGTAAAAATGGTAGTAGCTCAAGTCAAGGCAAGGGCATATGATTAGGTTTATAATGAACTTGAAAGTAAGGAAGGTTTAAGCAAGATGCTCAAACTGTCAAAGGTAAGAAATAAAGTACGAAGGACATCACCCATATCAAGCAAATTAAAGATGGAAATGGTATGGTCCTAAAGAAGGAAGAAGACATCCTGAAGCGATGGAATAAGTATTTTGAGCAACTGCTAAATGAAGAAAATGAGAGGATGGACAAGTAAATATGGGAATGGTAATGGGATTCTCTTGGGAAGAGGTAATGCGTGCCTTAATGAAAATGAAGAATGGGAAGGCAACAAGACCTGACTTGATTCTTGTTGAAGTTTGGAAAGCCTTAGGAAAGGAAGGGGTAGACATCTTATATGATCTTATAGCAAAAATCTCTGAACCGGAAAAGATACCAGAAGAGTGGTGGGAAAGTATATTAATACCAATATTTAAAGGTAAAGGTGATGTCCATGAATGCAGCGATTATAGAGGCATTAAGCTAATGTCTCACACGCTGAAGATACTGGAGGGAATAATATATGGCAGGCTATAAGAAGAAGTGAAAATAAGGAAACAACAGCTTGGATATATGGAGGGAAGCGGCACAACATATGGAATGTTTTGTAAAAGGCAGCTGATGGAGAAATTCGGAGAAAAACAACTAGACTTGCACCTGATTTTCAAAGACCATGAAATGGCCTATGACAGAGTGACAAGACATGAAATATGATGTTTGAGAGAGAAGATGGTACCGGAAAAGCATGCTAGAATTATTCAGGAGATGTATAGGAATGTGTATATCAAAGTAAGAAGCAGTGTTGGAGAGACAGATGGATTTGAGGTAGGAGTTGGATCTAACCAGGAGTCGGCACTTAGTCCATTCATCTTCAGGGTGGTGAGGATGTAATGACAAAGATGTGAGAGGAGCAGTGCCATGGGGTATATTATATGCAGATGACATCGTATTGTGTGCAGAGAGGAGGGAGGATTTAGAGGAGAAGTTGGAAGGATGGAGAGCAGCAACTGAGGAGAGAGGAATGAGGATAATTAGGTCAAAGACCAAATATATGTGTGCCAACATTACTGAGGATGGTGGACATAGCATAAGAATTGATATGGAAGAAATAAAGATAGTACAGAAGTTCAAGTACTTGGGGTCCATAGTAGAGGCTAATGGAAACATGGATCAAGAAATGTGACATCGAATTCAGGCAGGATGGAATAACTGGAGGTCTGCATCTGGTGTTCTCGGTGACAAGAAGGTACCACTGAGATTGAAGGGAAAGTTTCATAGGACCGTTGTAAGACCAGCTATGTTATATGGAACAGAAACAGCAAGTATGAGGCAGACGGAGGAGAAGAGGATGGATGTAGCAGAGATGAGAATGTTGAGGTGGATGCCTGGAGTAACAAGGAAGGATAGAATTAGGAATGAGTATATAAGAGGATTGACAAAGGTAGTTGAATTATCAAAGAAAATACAGAAGGGAAGGCTTAGATGGTATGAACACCTGTTACGACGGGA
>JAXCGZ010012376.1:0-15000 GCA_037179515.1 Halocaridina rubra | reverse complement strand
CCGAATGAGATTGGGAATTGAATTAAATGCTAAAAGGAAGCCACGAGTGAGGTCGGGGAATCTGTAATATGAACATAGTGGCATTCAGTTAGAATGCGTTCATTCCTAAGTATAGCAGATATAAGCTATAAGGTTGGATTCCTTTTAACCTTCTGTGGTGCAGTGGTAGCGCCTTGACTTAGTAATCATAAGTCCTCGGTTCGAGTCCCGGTCGGGGTAAAAAAAAAATTATTCATGTTTTCACATATGTAATGTGCTTATTTGATATTAACCAAATATGTGTAACATTAGTCAAATTTATTTGTAGCTCGCGGATTGATCGGTTCAGTGACTGCTTTTTTCTCCTTCAGCCTACAGACTCTCGAACTCTCTTCCTCCTTCTGTCTTCCGTCACTCTTAAGACCTTTCTTCCCCCCCCAAAAAAAGGTAATCTATCGTCATTTGAGGACCTAATCCTGCCATATTTCTAGGTCGTTATTACTTTGACTATTCTTTTGGCCTATTCTTTTTCATATTGTTTATCATTACCTTATTGCTACCTTATCCACAAGCTGCTATTTATTCTTTATCTCAACATTTTCTTGATGCCCTGGTCCGATGAGGGTTTTCTTGTCTGACTTGGTGTCAAACTCATATACATACTTACATATACAGTATATATATATATATATATATATATATATATATATATATATATATATATATATATATATATATATATATATATATATATATATAACCAAATAAGCACATTACATATATGAAAACATGAATAATTTTTTACCCCGACCGGGAATCGAACCTAGGACTTATAATTACTAAGTCAAGGCGCTACTAACTACCCACCACAGATGGTTAAAAGGAACCCAACCTTATAGCTTACATCTGCTATACTTAGGAATGAACGAATTCTATCTGAATGCCACTATGTTCATATTACAGGTTCCCCAACCTCACTCGCGGCTTTATTTTCGCATTTAATTCAATTACCAATCTCATTCGGGTCATACAATAACCAAATAAGCACATTACATATGTGAATACATGAATCATTTTTTACCCCGACCGGGACTCTGCATGTATGTATGTATGTATGTATGTATGTATGTATGTATGTATGTATGTATGTATGTATGTATGTATGTATGCATGCATACATACTAGCATACGCGTAGCAAAGCCACAAAAATAGGCTGCCAACGTAATCAGCTGAATAATGTTCACCAAGCAGCACAGCTGATCCTTTGGCTCATTCAAGTGATGAAATGATCAGAGCTATAAAAAGTAGATAGGAACGAAATACCAACCGGGGTCATATATTTAGTATTTAATCTGACATATGCACTAATAATAGATGACGCCACTGGAAGCAACAGGAGGCAGGTGATATAAAAACATGATTAAGAGGTTTATATCAAGGAAAGCTGGAATGAGGGCGAGATACTTTGCTACAATTTTTTTTTTATTATTTCATGGGTTATGAAACGTTATAGAACATTAGGGAACGGACTCAAGTCAATCCGAATTAGATTAGCTGAGGTCTTGTATACACGTGCATAGGATACTAATAAAAACTGATTGAACAAAACATGGATAGGAATCTTAATCAGCAGCATTTATATCTTCTTCTTACATAATAAATTTTTTCATGTGTCACAATGAGTCCCCATTGGAATGGAGGTGTCGCAGATATGTTGACGCTTAGAGATCAAGAATGGATGAGAAATATTAACCAGCGAGCAAACTCTCTTAATTATATAAAGACAGTTCCCATCTGCATTAGGTTAGCTCTAGAAAACAATTATTGATTACAGCGAAAGAGCACGATCAAAATAAACAACAAGGGTGGTGTAAAATTTATAAGGGTAAAATCAAATTACCAATTCACTTTTGATAAATATACGTAAGAAATCGTCAATATGTTATCACGTAGCCCAAGCAAACAAACAAGGGGACAATAAAGCATATACCACCTGGAAGTTGACCCAAGGCACAGCCGACCGTTTTTTGAGATACTACGGCTGAAGGTCATATGGACCTGGCCAGTGCAGCTCGATGTTAAAGTCTTTCTTCAGTAAAGGTCGCTACACACGATCAAGTAAACTTGACAAGTATGCTTGATCAAGTGACTTGTTCAAGCAAACTGGACCGTCTGTATGGTGAGACTTGATCAAGTATTAGACTTGACAAGTCGCTTTAGGCATGATTGAATTTGAATCATGTCGTCAAGTCAAGTCGTCAAGTTCAGCCGCATCAAAGCGAACCAAGATATGCAGAATTGAAACCTCCTGATGCTTGGGATGGTAATTCCTCAAGTAATAGCAGTCTTGCATCATATGTTTCTAATTTTACGCCGTAAAAATAGTTAGGTGAACGTAATTATAGTTTCAAAGTTAATGTTCATGCATGAGGTCATGGTGATAACTAAATAAATACACGAAATAAGTGTATTATTGTTGAATTTCATGCTTATTTTCTCCATTTTTACATTGTATTAAATAATGATATATCACAAATTGAAAAGGGAATACACGAAATAGGTGTATTATCATAGCATTGGATTTTTGTTTACATTTTTCCTATGTATTACATATAATGATATATCACAAATTGAGATTAAATTAGGTACATGGAAATAAATGTTCATTATTGATATGTGTCCTTATTTCTGTCCCTATTTTCTCAAGGCGTTGAATAGAAATACAGTTAAAATTTGAAGGAGTTTGTTAAATGAAGTGAGTATTATTTCTATAAATACGATGATTTGCTTAACCTTCAAATAGTCAACCTTCAAAACCTCGAAAATTGCACGGCAGGTATCTGGAACTATGTAGCTCATAGCTTGTGGTGAAATTATGGTAGAGTATTTAAGATCTCCATAGCTTCTTCCAGTAGCAAGAAATCGCAGTGTTGCAGTCAATCTTTCGTGGGGAGAAATTGCTTCTCTCATGTTTGTAGTGGTCTTCGCAATTAGTGGTGTTACCAGTGACAGCAGATGTAAGTATGTCGCTTCGTTCATTCGAAGGTAGTTGTGCCAATCACGTGGATAAATCTTCAACTCAGCCAATAGGTTAACATGAGAATATGTTTTCCTCTTCTTCACCCACTCTTTGCACCACTCCCGCCGGTTCTTTCTAGTTGCCTTTCGCTTGGCCACAATACAGAAAGCTGCCAAAGCAAGAGCGTCGTCGTCGTCTGCACTCGACATTGTGATTTCAACTGAAGACTTGTCAAGCATACCTGACCGTGTGGAGGCGAAGGGAAATATCACAATACTTGATGAAATACTTGATCAAGCATACTTGTCAAGTTTACTTGATCGTGTGTAGCCCGCTTAACGGTTCTTTTCCTGTCCCAACATCTACACTGCTGTACACATCTTTCATTATCCCTTCACATCTGACAGGTGTCTATGCTTTCTTTCTCATCATTATTAGGTCTGCATTACTTTGACTAATCTTTCAGCATGTTTTTATATTGTTAATCACTTTAATATCTGTCTTGTCCTTTAGCTGCTCACTTTTCTTAAGTCTTTACTTGGTGCCCGGGTTCTATGAGGGCAAGAAAAATGTACATTCTCTTGAGCAGGTGTAAAAAGCTGTTAAGCTCATGAACTATAAATATCTCCATCATCAAATGTTCTTGCTAAATATAAGCTGATCACGTAATAGGATTGGCATTATGGTAATAGTAGAAAACTTTCTCGTTTTCCTGCCTACGAGCTGCATATTTCCATTTTTTTTTCTATGAATAAAAAGGTCCAATTGATGCCCCACAGCAGTTCTGATGGATTACAGTCGTTGCTAGTGTGACATATGTAATCACGAGGTCACCGGAAGGCTAAGAAGGTAAGAAAGAAGCACAGCACCTTGAGCAGGTCTAAAAGGCTGTAAAGTTTCATGATTCTACCATCATTTGACAGTCTACCACTCTTCTGATCACCGCTTTTAAAAATGTTTTCGAAACATTTTCAAAACTAACTAAGCAAATGAAGGGACGCTTTACTGTATGGGTATATAAATTACACATGTAAGTCCCAGCATGTCATAGAAACTGACGTTTAGAAAATAATACTGTTATCACACACGTAATAAGTATACCTATGTCATGCCCTTGCCATCCGCCCTGGGTTATGGCTCCTCATACTAAACAGCTTAACCAAAGGGAACGCCTGTCCTACGTGCACAACGACAAAGTAAGCTATTTCCAAAAATAGTTGTTATGCCTTTGAATGAAACTTTGCTGCCTCTCCAATGACACAAAGACTATTATATTGTGCGTAAATATTTCATGTGCATGCATATCAGGGTACTATTTAAGGCTAGTATATGTTTGCAAGACTAATAATGAGAGATATCTAGAAGATACTTTTTGCTGAAATACATATTGACAAGCATACATACCGTGTGTGTGTATTCAAAGGAAACGTAAACAGACCTTTGTAAAGAAACCACCTCCGCAAAGGTCAGTGTCTTCCAGTACCATCAATTAACAGCCGTTACAAGTGGCAATTAAGAGACTGGAGGTTCAAGCATTCCATAGTTAATTGGATTGCATTTCGCAACTTTGTTACTATCTCTGGGATCTTTGCCAGAATATGCTCATAATATTAATCATGTACTGAGGCAAAAGCCAGGTTCTGAAATTAAGGCAAGGTTAAGATAGGTTAGCTTAATCTAACCTTTCCTATACGAATACTAAATTTTTAATTAAATAAGTTTTTAGCATATACTACCTTGAAAGGTGCCTAATTTGGGATTGACAGTTGGACGCTGGTGCTCCTTTTGGGATTGAAGACATAAGCAGGTGCTTCGTTTTAAGAAAAGTTTGATTAGATTGTTAGGCTAACCTAACTAACCAAACTAAAGTATATATTTTGCATTCAACAGGTTTTTAGTAATTCCTTGTAAGGTACATAATTTCGGACTGTGGAGAACGCAGGTGCTTCATCTGGGATTGAGGTACAGCAGAGGCCTATTTGTGGATAGATCCAATTTCTGTGGTTTCTTTTTACATCTTTCAAACCCTCTATATATTCATACAAGTTTTAATCTAAATGAATCTGAAGGTACATTATGTTCGCTGAACTGTCAGGGGTATTTCCAAGAAAGATGCAATTACCTTCTACGAGGGATTAAGGCTGAATGCTCTTCCTAGCGCCCCGCGATGAGCTCGAATCCACATTAGTTGCTGCCTAACTCTCGTGCTCTATCCCTGAGCTACCGCGACCCCCATATACAATAGACAAGTCAGGTCCTAAATAGCCACAGAAAATGCGGGAATATAAAGCGCTTTCTCTACGAAACAAAACTATAAAGCAATACGGCATTAATGCCCGTATAAGTCATGGTTGATCTCCGTTTATATAGGTGTCAAGCATTACACGCACTCTTTAACAAGTAATGATGAAACAAAAGACTCTTAAGTGAAAGTTTGGATGAAAGTGCGAGTAAGAGAAAGTAAATGAGATATCTTAAAAGAAAAAAGTCAAACAAACAAACACCAGAACATGCCAGATGTGTAAGACGTGCCTAAAAAAAAAAACGCTTCTACAGTATATATATAGTGAAAGCGTGTCTTATACAAGGAGTGTGAAAGACGCAAAAGAACAACGTCTCTCTTACCTCTTTATAAGGTTGGAAATAAATATCATTGATACTTGTTTTAATGAGGTGTCGTAGTTCAGCTATAGAGTACTTGAGTCAGGATATAACTGGGGCGAGTTCAGTCTTGCCGAGGGACATTAAGAGGGGCATCTAGCCTTAATCTTCCTTTTAACTCCAACATATGTGTCCATCCCCATTCGAATAAAGACTAAGTGTGATACATAAAATGGTTCATATACTACCTATGAATTTTTAACATAATGCCTCCTGTAGAAAAATAAAGTTCCAAAACGGTTGTTGCAGTTATTATTATGTCGCAATCTCCAGTGGTGAACTTTCCGAGAACCAGTATTCGTCACTTACCTTATTATTATTATTATTATTATTATTATTATTATTATTATTATTATTATTATTATTATTATTATTATTATTATTATTTTTATTATTATTACTATTATTATTGTTATTATTATTATTATTATTATTATTATTATTATTATTATTATTATTATTATTATTATTATTATTATTATTATTATTATTATTATTATTATTATTATTATTATTATTATTGTTGTTGTTGTTGTTGTTGTTGTTGTTGTTATTATTATTATTATTATTATTATTATTATTATTATTATTATTATTATTATTATTATTATTATTATTATTATTATTATTATTATTATTATTATTATTATTATTATTATTATCATTATTACTATTATTATTATTATTATTATTATTATTATTATTATTATTACTATTATTATTATTATTATTATTATTATTATTATTATTATTATTATTATTATTATTATTATTATTATTATTATTATTATTATTATTAGAGTAGCATGAAAGATATAGGGAGAAAAATGTGGAAACCAGGCGGAAGGTAGAGGAAGAGAAGAGGTTGGCAAATGTTAGGTGGGGACAGGATTTTAGTAGGTCATATGAGGAAAATAAAAAGAAGTTTTGGAAAGAAGTGAAGAGAGTAAGGAAGGGTGAATCGAGGATGGAAGAGACAGTGAAAGATGTGAATGGACAGATGTTAAGAGGGAACGACGCAAGGAAAAGATGGGCAGAATATTTTGAGTGCTTGCTGAATGTTGATGAAGATAGAGAGGCAGCTATTGTGGCAGTGGGGGGGGGGTCAAGGGCCAGTAATGGGAGATGAAAATGAGAGAGAGATTACAAGAGAGGAGGTGAAAAGGACATTGTATGAAGCGAAAGAAGGTAAAGCACCTGGAATGGATTATATGAGAGCGGAGATGTTGAAAGAAGGGGGGTGTGACTGCATTGGAATGGTTAGTGAGTGTTTGATATATGCTTTATGTTGTCATTGGTGCCAGTGGAATGGGTGATTGCCTGTATAGTGCCCCTATATAAAGGTAAGGGAGATGTGTATGAATGCAGTAATTTTAGGGGTATAAGTTTGCTGAGTGTGGTAGGAAAAGTGTATGGTGGGATACTGGTTAATAGGATTAGGGATAAGACAGAATATGTGATCGCGGAAGTGCAGAGTGGTTTTAGGAGAGGTAGAGGTTGTATAGATCAGATTTTTATAGTTAGGCACTTATGTGAGAAATATTTAGCAAAGGGTAAGGATGTGCATTTTGCATTTTTGGATCTGGAGAAAGCATATGATAGAGTTGATAAAGAGGCTATGTGGAATGTTTTGAAATTATATGGAATTAATGGTAAATTGTTGCATGCAGTGAAGAGTTTGTATGAGGGCATTAGAGCTTGTGTTAGGGTAGGGAATGAAGTGAGTGAGTGGTTTCTAGTGAGTGTGGGACTGAGACAGGGATGTGTGATTTCACCATGGCTGTTCAATTTGTATATTGATGGAGTTGTAAGAGAGGTGAATGAGCGAGTGCGTGGTCGAGCTTTGAGAATGGTAGATGGGGATGATAACGAGTGTGAGCTGAATCAGTTGCTGTTTGCAGATGATACTGTGGTGGTGGCAAATTCAGAGGAAAAGCTGTGTCAGTTAGTGTCAGAATTTGGAATGGTGTGTGAGAGAAGGAAGTTGCGAGTGAATGTGGGAAAGAGTAAGGTTATGAGGTGTACAAGAAATGAGGATGGTGCTGGATTGAATGTTATGTTGAATGGAGAGACACATGAGGAAGTTAATCAGTTTAAGTATTTAGGCTCGGTTATAGCTGTAAATGGTGGAGTGGAAGCAGATGTGTGTCACAGAGTGAATGAGGGTTGTAAAGTGTTGGGTGCATTGAAAGGAGTGATGAAGAATAGAGGGTTGGAAATGAATGTTAAGAAAGTTTTGTATGAGAAAAGTGGTTGTGCCAACTGTGATGTATGGATCAGAGTTATGGGGTATGAAAGTAAGTGAGAGACGGAAACTAAGTATGTTTGAGATGCAATGCCTGAGGAGTATGATTGGTGTATCTCGATTGGATAGGGTTAGGAATGAAGTGGTGAGAGCAAGAATGGGTGTGAGGAGAGAAATTGCAGCCAGAGTAGATATGAATATTCTGAAATGGTTTGGCCATGTGGAGAGGATGGATGATGAAAGGCTGCTGAAAAAGGTGATGAATGCGAGAGTTGATGGGAGAAATGCTAGAGGGAGGCCTAGGTTTGGATGGATGGATGGAGTAAGGAGAGCCCTGAATGATAGGAGGATGGATGTGAGGGAAGCAAGCGAGCGTGCTAGGAATAGGAATGAGTGGCGAGCGATTGTGACGCAGCTCTGATGGGCATCTGCTGTTACCACGGGGCTGCATCTTACAGAGGTAGCCCTGTGGTAGGGGCAGTAGGAGGAGTTGGCAGTTGTGAAGCGACACAGGTTGTGGAAGAGCCGGGAGGATGGGCTGTGGCACTCCAGCAGTGCCATCTGAACGGTCGCTAGCTCCATCATCATTGCCCATAGAGCAAAGTAATCCCCTTATTGTTTTTCCTTTCTTGATGTCGGCTACCCCCCCAATTAAAGGGGGAAACAGCCAAGGTAGATAGATAGATAGAATTATTATTATTATTATTATTAATACACTCATATACCCACACAATATGTGTTGTTGATGGAGAATATCATCAAAGATGTTCTGCCTTCGAGTAGGGACACTGAGAAGGACACGAGGAAGAACTATCCAAAAGGAGATTACAACAACATATATTATCATTTTGCAGTAATTGACTGGATGAACTTATTTAACAACAAATCTATGCAAGAAATGTACGATTTTTTTGTGAGAAATATAGGAAGAGAGTTACTTGTTGCATACCATCCACCAAAATAGGAGTTATTAAGCCAAAAAGATATGGATCAATAATGAGTGTAAGAGAGAAAAGGAATAGAGAGACAAATGCTGGAATATGTATAGGAGAATAAAAAAGTATAAATTCCTGACAGACTTACAAACGATTAAGAAAAGAATACCTGAGTAAAAAAAGAGGCAGAGAGGATTATGAAAGGGATATTACCAGGAAGGCTAAAGAAAATCCCACGCTACTTCCCAGCCTTGTAAGAAGAAAACTGGGGGTAAAGAACAAGTTATAAATTTACAGAAGGTAGAGCGGAAGCATCACTGAGAGAGATGAAGAGATCTGCGAAGAATTGAACAAGGAGTTTCAGTCAGTATTTACGGTAGAATATACTCAACTCCTTCAGCTTGCATATATAAGAGATCATGGGCCGGTATTAGAATACATCATCTTTTCAGCTACAGAGGTATGCAAAGCATTGACATAGTTAGATGCCCATATATCTACGGGTCCTGATGACATATTCCCTTACGTATTAAGAAATGCGCTAAATCTATATCGGTGACACTCCACAATATTTGAAAAGTCACTGGAATCTGGGGAGATTCCAAGATGCTGGAAACAAGCGAACATGGTACTTATCTTCAAAAAGGGAAAGGAAAGATATAGCTCTAAACCATAGGTCTGTATCCTTAGCCAGCATAGTTTGCAAAGTTATTGAGAAATTACGAGGAAAATGCATCTTTTTTTTTATTTGGAATCATTCAACTGTTTGCCAGTGAGACAATATGGCTTCAGAGAGGGCAGATCTACAGTAACAATCTTCTTAGACTATCATAATACATATTCTTAGATATTTTCAGAAGGTATTTGCTGCGGTCCCTCATGGGAGACTTATTAAGAAGCTGCATGTAATGGAAAGAATAGGTGGAAATGTCTTGGACTGGCTAAAAACTTACTTAGAAGGAAGGGAACAGAGGGTTACAGTGATACACTTCGTGTATGACGAGAGAAGGGTAAGTAGTGGAGTTCCACAGGGTTCAGCTTTAGAGCAACTTTTGTTCTTTGTATATGTAAATGACCCCTTGTTACTAATATTCGAAGTTAGAAGAATGAAGGGGGGGGGTATGCTGACGGTTTTTAAATTCCTCCATGGGAGTGACAGAGTGGTTGGATTTCGAAATTTTTATATGGGTCTCTAGAACTAAAGGTCTTAGTTTGAAGCTTCGTAAGAAAACTTCTTTGCAGGATGTAAGGAAGTACGTTTTAAATGTAAAAATAATTGATGATTGGAATTCGCTGAGCGAGGAGTTACTTAATCCTAAACCAATTCATAGTTTTAAGGACAATATGATAAGGATCATTGAGTATAAAAATGGAACCTCCAAGGTGACAGGGAGTTACGAGCATAGGGCTTTTTCCCGTAAGTACATTAGTGTAATTACAAATGTGTGATTACCTAATTGTGATTACCTAATTGTGTTTACGGGAAAGAGCCCAAAGCTCGTATCTTCCCGTCTCCTGATCGGTTCCATTTTTAGACTTAGTGATACTTATCATACCTGTCCTTAAAACTATGGATTGAGGTAGCATTAACTACCTCCTCGCTTAGCGAATTCCAATTATCAACTACTCTTACACTGAAAAAGTATTTCCTTACATCCTGCAAACAAGTTTTCTTCCGAAGCTTCAAACTATGACCTCTAGTTCTAGAGCCAGCCATATCGAAATATCGATCCCTATCCACTCTATCATAACCATGAAGGAATTTAAAGACTGTCACCATATCCCCCCTTACTCTTCTAGCTTCGAGTGATGGCAAGTCTAATTCCCTCAGCCTCTCATCATAACCGAGATTGCGTATTTCTGTGTGTGTGTGTGTGTGTATATATATATATATATATATATATATATATATATATATATATATATATATATATATATATATATGCACTTTTTCAGTGTAAGAGTAGTTGATAATTGGAATTGGCTAAGCGAGGAGGTAGTTAATGCTATCTCAATCCATAGTTTTAAGGACAGGTATGATAAGTATCACTAAGTATAAAATGGAACCGATGAGGAGACGGGAAGATACGAGCTTTGGGCTCTTTCCCGTAAACACAATTAGGTAATCACAATTAGGTAATCACACACACACACACACACACACACAAGAAATTACTACCTAAGTAAAAGGAGAGAGGCAGAGAGAGATTATGAGAGGGACATCACCAGGAAGGCTAAAGAAAATCCCAAGCTTTTCCACAGCTTTATCAGAGGAAAACTGAAGGTAAAAGAACAGGTTTTAAGGCTAAAGAGAGCGGATGGAAGCATCACTGAGACGGACGAAGAGATCTGCAAAGAATTGAACAAGGAGTTTCAGTCAGTATTTACAGTAGAAAATACCCCACCCCCTCAGATTGCAGTGATAGAAGCTCAAGGGCCGGTATTAGAGAACATCAACCTTACAGCCACAGAGGTATGCAAAGCGCTGATGGATTTAGATGTTCATAAAGCTACAGGTCCTGATGACATATCCCCTCATGTGCTTAAAAAATGCGCAAACACAATATCAGTGGCACTAAGTATCATATTTAAGGAGTCACTGGAGTCGGGGGAGATTCCAAGATGCTGGAAACAAGCAAATGTGATACCTATCTTCAAAAAGGGAAGGAGGGATACGGCTCTGAACTATAGACCAGTTTCCTTGACCAGCATAGTTTGCAAACTTATGGAGAAACTACTAAGGAAACATATCTCTCTTCACTTGGAATCCTTCAACTTTTTGTCAGTGAGGCAACATGGCTTCAGAGAAGGAAGATCAACAGTAACAAACTTATTAGAATTTTATGATGAGGTAAGCCAAATCTTACAGGAAAGAGAGGGCTGGGCAGATTGCATATTCCTAGACTTCCAGAAAGCGTTTGACACTGTTCCACATGGGAGACTTATTAGGAAGCTGCAATCAATGGCTAGAATAGGTGGAAATGTCTTGGAATGGATAAAAACTTACTTAGAAGGAAGGGAACAGAGGGTTAGAGTAAGACACTCAGTGTCTGAATGGAGAAGAGTTAGTAGTGGAGTTCCACAGGGTTCAGTTTTAGGGCCACTTTTGTTCCTTGTATATGTAAATGACCTACCAGAGTCTGTAAATTCATTCATGAATATGTTTGCAGATGATGCAAAGATTGTGAAGAAAGTAAAAAACGAGAACAATGGTAGAGAACTTCAGGAGGATCTAAATAATCTGCATGAGTGGTCAGAAAAGTGGCTAATGAAATTCAATACCTCAAAATGTAAGGTAATGAGAATGGGTACAAGTGCAAGAAGGCCCAAGCTTGACTACTCGGTGGCTGGAGTACAACTTCAAGAGACAGAAAATGAGAGAGATCTAGGAGTAAACATACTGGCAGATTTGTCTCCAGAAATACATATAAATGGCGTAGTAAGGGCAGCATATGCATTCTTATCAAATGTAAGGGTAGCCTTCAGGCACATGGACAAGGAAATGTTCAGAAATATTTATGTAACCTATGTGAGGCCAAAACTCGAATATGCAGCCCCCTTTTGGAATCCGCACTTGAAAAAGCACATAGGTAAGCTTGAAAAAGTTCAAAGACATGCCACGAAACTGGTGCCAGAAATACGCAATCTCGGTTATGATGAGAGGCTGAGGGAATTAGACTTGCCATCACTCGAAGCTAGAAGAGTAAGGGGGGATATGGTGACAGTCTTTAAATTCCTTCATGGTTATGATAGAGTGGATAGGGATCGATATTTCGATATGGCTGGCTCTAGAACTAGAGGTCATAGTTTGAAGCTTCGTAAGAAAACTTGTTTGCAGGATGTAAGGAAATACTTTTTCAGTGTAAGAGTAGTTGATAATTGGAATTGGCTAAGCGAGGAGGTAGTTAATGCTATCTCAATCCATAGTTTTAAGGACAGGTATGATAAGTATCACTAAGTCTAAAAATGGAACCGATCAGGAGACGGGAAGATACGAGCTTTGGGCTCTTTCCCGTAAACACAATTAGGTAATCACACACACACACACACACACACACACACACACACACACACACACACACACACACACACACACACACACACACACATATATATATATATATATATATATATATATATATATATATATATATTTATATTATATATATATATATATATATATATATATATATATATATATATATATATATATATATATATATATATATATATATATATATATATATATATATATATATATATATATATATATATATATATATATATATATATATATATATATATATATATATATATATATATATATATATATATATATATATATATATATATATATATATATATATATATATATATATATATATATATATATATATATATATATATATATATATATATATATATATATATATATATATATATATATATATATATATATATATATATATATATATATATATATATATATATATATATATATATATATATATATATATATATATATATATATATATATATATATATATATATATATATATATATATATATATATTATCTCCCATTAAAATCAATTTTGTTAAATATATTACAGTGAAATAATACGTTGTATTCAGTGCCATGTTCTATCGTTTGTGAAGATTAAAAAACAAAGAAACTAGTCTCCTATCCAAAAAAAATATTCGTTTTCTACAGCACCATTACACCTAGATTATAGAAAACGTAGAAATGGTTTATGAGTAACTTACATTACCATTGCAGTTTGAGAATTAACAAACGCACTACATTCCTAACTATTCAGGATAGTATATATATATATATATATATATATATATATATATATATATATATATATATATATATATATATATATATATATATATATATATATATATATATATATATATAGATATATATATATATATATATATATATATATATATATATATATATATATATATATATATATATATATATATATATATATATATATATATATATATATATATATATATATATATATATATATATATATATATATATATATATATATATATATATATATATTATATATATATATATATATATATATATATATATATATATATATATATATATATATATATATATATATATATATATATATATATATATATATATATATATATATATATATATATATATATATATATATATATATATATATATATATATATATATATGATCCTGTTCACGAGAAGCATGTGAAATTGTAAATTTGGATGGTTATGACTACCTAAGAAAATTAAGATAAATTTTGAGATAATTAGTACTTTCGATTATATGCATTTACTACTTATCTTCTGAGGTATCAGAAAAGTATTAAGGATCTCAAAATTTCTTTCAGTTTCCTTACGTAGCCATAAACACATACACACACACTTACACACACACAGTAGAAAATACCCCACCCCCTCAGATTGCAGTGATAGAAGCTCAAGGGCCGGTATTAGAGAACATCAACCTTACAGCCACAGAGGTATGCAAAGCGCTGATGGATTTAGATGTTCATAAAGCTACAGGTCCCGATGACATATCCCCTCATGTGCTTAAAAAATGCGCAAACACAATATCAGTGGCACTAAGTATCATATTTAAGGAGTCACTGGAGTCGGGGGAGATTTCAAGATGCTGGAAACAAGCAAATGTGATACCTATCTTCAAAAAGGGAAGGAGGGATACGGCTCTGAACTATAGACCAGTTTCCTTGACCAGCATAGTTTGCAAAGTTATGGAGAAACTACTAAGGAAACATATCTCTCTTCACTTGGAATCCTTCAACTTTTTGTCAGTGAGGCAACATGGCTTCAGAGAAGGTAGATCAACAGTAACAAACTTATTAGAATTTTATGATGAGGTAAGCCAAATCTTACAGGAAAGAGAGGGCTGGGCAGATTGCATATTCCTAGACTTCCAGAAAGCGTTTGACACTGTTCCACATGGGAGACTTATTAGGAAGCTGCAATCAATGGCTAGAATAGGTGGAAATGTTTTGGAATGGATAAAAACTTAATTAGAAGGAAGGGAACAGAGGGTTAGAGTAAGACACTCAGTGTCTGAATGGAGAAGAGTTAGTAGTGGAGTTCCACAGGGTTCAGTTCTA
>JAXCGZ010012375.1:22500-29002 GCA_037179515.1 Halocaridina rubra | reverse complement strand
ATAGACCAGTTTCCTTGACCAGCATAGTTTGCAAAGTCATGGAGAAACTACTAAGGAAACATATCTCTCTTCACTTGGAATCCTTCAACTTTTTGTCAGTGAGGCAACATGGCTTCAGAGAAGGTAGATCAACAGTAACAAACTTATTAGAATTTTATGATGAGGTAAGCCGAATCTTACAGGAAAGAGAGGGCTGTGCGATTGCATATTCCTAGACTTCCAAAAAGCGTTTGACACTGTTCCACATGGGAGACTTATTAGGAAGCTGCAATCAATGGCTAGAATAGGTGGAAATGTCTTGGAATGGATAAAAACTTACTTAGAAGGAAGGGAACAGAGGGTTAGAGTAAGACACTCAGTGTCTGAATGGAGAAGAGTTAGTAGTGGAGTTCCACAGGGTTCAGTTTTAGGGCCACTTTTGTTCCTTTATATGTAAATGAACTACCAGAGTCTGTAAATTCATTCATGAATATGTTTGCAGATGATGCAAAGATTGTGAAGAAAGTAAAAAAAACGAGAACAATGGTAGAGAACTTCAGGAGGATCTAAATAATCTGCATGAGTGGTCAGAAAAGTGGCTAATGAAATTCAATACTTCAAAATGTAAGGTAATGAGAATGGGTACAAGTGCAAGAAGGCCCAAGCTTGACTACTCGGTGGCTGGAGTACAACTTCAAGAGACAGAAAATGAGAGAGATTTAGGAGTAAACATACTGGCAGATTTGTCTCCAGAAATACATATAAATGGCATAGTAAGGGCAGCATATGCATTCTTATCAATGTAAGGGTAGCCTTCAGGCACATGGACAAGGAAATGTTCAGAAATATTTATGTAACCTATGTGAGGCCAAAACTCGAATATGCAGCCCCCTTTTGGAATCCGCACTTGAAAAAGCACATAGCTAAGCTTGAAAAAGTTCAAAGACATGCCACGAAACTGGTGCCAGAAATACGCAATCTCAGTTATGATGAGAGGCTGAGGGAATTAGACTTACCATCACTCGAAGCTAGAAGAGTGAGGGGGGATATGGTGACAGTCTTTAAATTCCTTCATGGTTATGATAGAGTGGATAGGGATCGATATTTTGATATGGCTGGCTCTAGAACTAGAGGTGATAGTTTGAAGCTTCGTAAGAAAACTTCTTCGCAGGATGTAAGGAAATACTTTTTCAGTGTAAGAGTAGTTGATCATTGGAATTGGCTAAGCGAGGAGGTAGTTAATGTTATCTCAATCCATAGTGTTAAGGACAGGTATGATAAGTATGACTAAGTATAAAATGGAACCGATGAGGAGACGGGAAGATACGAGCTTTGGGCTCTTTCCCGTAAACACAATTAGGTAATCACACACACACACACACACACACACACACACACACACACACACACACACATATATATATATATATATATATATATATATATATATATATATATATATATATATATATATATATATATAGATATAGATATATACACACACACACACACACACACACATATATATATATATATATATATATATATATATATATATATATATATATATATATATATATATATATATATATATATATATATATATATATATATATATATATATATATATATATATATATATATATATATATATATATATATATATATATATATATATATATATATATATATATTAGTTAATTACACACTCACACGGTGTAAATGTGTTTGTGTGTATACGCACGTGAACAAATACTGTGTAAGTTTTTTTTTTTTGTATGGAATAAATGAGAAGGTTGGATGTATCCAAGATACTCCGTGAAATATGTTATACTGCAGAGATATTTATGCATTAGAGGTCAAAGCTACTTCCTGGCAACGTTTATCTTGGTTCGCCTTTAAAATAGGCAATGATATGTGGAAGTGCTGTTTCCGACGTGTTCTCCTCTTATATATAGTACAGGGATAAAGACATTAAAAAGTTTCTCCATTGTGGTCTGTCTTTGACATTTTTCATTGCGATATAGAGTAGGAGTAACTCCGGTGCTAAATATACAGTTAAGCATTAATGGAATGGATTTTAAATGAAAGTCGCTCGAGTGTCGTTCCCGTGTCTGGCACGCACAAAATCAATAGCAGCTCAGCGCTGCTGACTGGGTCTTGTTGCATAGGCTTGGATCTAAGGAATTTTTATTGCTTTTCATACAATTTAATTTTATTTAGTAATTTTGCTCATCTACCACATTGTATAAGTTATGAATCGTTTGGCAAATTCTAGACACATTCCCTTAGGTATTGCCATGATTTCTAGAGTATTTTCATGTACTGTAACCATAACACTATTGCAAAAGCAGCAAAATCGATTGTCCACGAAGGTAGTCAATGGAAAATTTCCTAGATAGCTGAACGAAGCTATATAAAATATCCTCGTTCAATGCCATCTAGCAGACGACGCGCGCAGTGTGAAAGCGAACAGAGTACAGAATGTGTTCTCGCGCCAGCGCAAAGAGAATAGAAGTATGGAAAATAAATTATTATTTTACACATATTGAAAGAATTTAGAATTAAATAAATTACAAAGTAGTATTATAAGATGGGTTTTATATCTAGATTAATTACTTGTATTTAATATTGAAATGAATTAGGACACATTACTATGTGCTTCTCCATATGTTAGTGCGTATGTGTATATGCCTGAAGGAGGAGGTGTCTACCGAAGAACGGAGTCAAAATAGGAGCTGGCGACTGTTGTCTGCCAGAGTAACTGCTGCGGCTCCTTGGTGCACTCTCACCTATCCTTTTTAGTGGCAATTGCCAGTTACGGATCGTTCTTCGAGTGTTTTTAGAAGTCAAAACAACCCCCTATGAGTGTGTGTTATAAATAGCGTTTGGGATACAGAGAGATAGTACACTCGTAATATAGCATTATTGGTTTTTAACTCCCTCACCCCCTTCAACCACCTTCAGGTTATAAAAGGGTATAAGTAGGGGAGTGGTATATAGTAAAGTGATTATCGGAATTACTTTTATACTATTAATAAAATTACACTTTTCCTGCCCTGTAACCCCCACGAGAAATTATTATTTGTTTAGTTTTTCTGCCTTTGCTAACGACGAAGCACTACGACCATCATGACGACTCAACCCTCGACGCGTTTCAGCGATGGTTATGAACTCAAGGAGGAACTGGGAAAGTAAGTATTATTTTACTCATTGTTCGGTGTCCTTTTACGCATCATAGGGTCAGACAACATCGCGCACCACTTGCTAACGCATCTTGGAATTTGTATTATATATTGCAAATGCCGGCATGATCACCTAGTTTTCATTAAGTGTGGAAACATTCGGGATATCGTAGATTCCTCAAGAAGTGTGGAGGAGGCATGGGGTTGAGGCACTGGTCAGGACTACACACATATCGCACTTCGTTTAAGCGAAAATGATGAAATGTCAACCCTTGTAGCATTAGAATATATTGTCTTCCAAAAACGTTCTATTCTTTATACAAATACATATTAGTATCGAGATAGATATATGGATGGGAAGATTTCTCCTCTTAATCCTGAACGGAGTAAGATTTGTACATCGCGAAATATTCATCATCATTTACGTTCTCTTCAACCTACTCATTATATGTCTGGTGTTGGCGTTCGTTTCCGTCAGCTGGTTAACCTCTCTCATGGGGAAAATATCGTGAGTTTCTCTTTCAAATGCTCGAATAGTCAGTCGAGTTTATTTTTCTCTTTCAAGTATTACGATATTTTCCGTATCCTGCTGACTATAAATATTAAGTTTTACGTCCGTAATTAATTTCCCAATTATAATGCATATTCTTATATGCATTTTGTCTGTAATATATCCTTGTCATGATTAATAAAAAGTATTAATACATATAAATTCCAATGTCGTAGCAGGCCTAATGTCATGTACATTTTGTCCATCAATAAAATACATCGGAAGACTTTCGTGTATTTTTAGACCACTATACCGCGAATATTGATTGAAGTACAAAAAGTGTTTTGACACTTAAGAATATGCGTATAGAGAGGGATTGATTCATTGATTTGCACTTGTTCAGTGCCAGGCACCGGCTTTAAAACAAGCTGATATCTTTTTGTTAAATTCTATTATTATTATTATTATTATTATTATTATTATTATTATTATTATTATTATTATTATAAATCTCTGTATATATATATATATATATATATATATATATATATATATATATATATATATATATATATATATATATATATATATATATATATATATGTTCCGGTTGTTCCGGTTTTACGTCACGGACTCCCTTTTCAACCAAGGGCTAGGAGGGATATATATATATATATATATATATATATATATATATATATATATATATATATATATATATATATATATATATATATATGTGGTGTGTTTGTATTTGTGTATGTGTGTGTATTTATGGAAATATTGCTTTTTGTTCGTCATACTTTGGTATTACCTATTTTTTTTTTTAATTTATAAAGACTGAGTACGATTGACACATTTTATTCTTATATGCAGTTATTTATTTATTTCTTATATGGACTTACAACGTTTTAGCACGGCCAGGCAGCGGGGAGCCACAAGCGATGCTCCTTCTCACAATGACATTTAGATGAGAGCGCGCGCGCGCCACACACACACACACACACACACACACACACACACACACACACACACACACACACACACACACACACACACACACACACACACACACACACACACACACACACATGAGAGACGGATGAAGAGATCTGCAAAGAATTGAACAAGGAGTTTCAGTCAGTATTTACAGTAGAAAATACCCCACCCCCTCAGATTGCAGTGATAGAAGCTCAAGGGCCGGTATTAGAGAACATCAACCTTACAGCCACAGAGGTATGCAAAGCGCTGATGGATTTAGATGTTCATAAAGCTACAGGTCCTGATGACATATCCCCTCATGTGCTTAAAAAATGCGCAAACACAATATCAATGGCACTAAGTATCATATTTAAGGAGTCACTGGAGTCGGGGGAGATTCCAAGATGCTGGAAACAAGCAAATGTGATACCTATCTTCAAAAAGGGAAGGAGGGATACGGCTCTGAACTATAGACCAGTTTCCTTGACCAGCATAGTTTGCAAAGTTATGGAGAAACTACTAAGGAAACATATCTCTCTTCACTTGGAATCCTTCAAGTTTTTGTCAGTGAGGCAACATGGCTTCAGAGAAGGTAGATCAACAGTAACAAACTTATTAGAATTTTATGATGAGGTAAGCCAAATCTTACAGGAAAGAGAGGGCTGGGCAGATTGCATATTCCTAGACTTCCAGAAAGCGTTTGACACTGTTCCACATGGGAGACTTATTAGGAAGCTGCAATCAATGGCTAGAATAGGTGGAAATGTTTTGGAATGGATAAAAACTTACTTAGAAGGAAGGGAACAGAGGGTTAGAGTAAGACACTCAGTGTCTGAATGGAGAAGAGTTAGTAGTGGAGTTCCACAGGGTTCAGTTTTAGGGCCACCTTTGTTCCTTGTATATGTAAATGACCTACCAGAGTCTGTAAATTCATTCATGAATATGTTTGCAGATGATGCAAAGATTGTGAAGAAAGTAAAAAACGAGAACAATGGTAGAGAACTTCAGGAGGATCTAAATAATCTGCATGAGTGGTCAGAAAAGTGGCTAATGAAATTCAATACTTCAAAATGTAAGGTAATGAGAATGGGTACAAGTGCAAGAAGGCCCAAGCTTGACTACTCGGTGGCTGGAGTACAACTTCAAGAGACAGAAAATGAGAGAGATCTAGGAGTAAACATACTGGCAGATTTGTCTCCAGAAATACATATAAATGGCATAGTAAGGGCAGCATATGCATTCTTATCAAATGTAAGGGTAGCCTTCAGGCACATGGACAAGGAAATGTTCAGAAATATTTATGTAACCTATGTGAGGCCAAAACTCGAATATGCAGCCCCCTTTTGGAATCCGCACTTGAAAAAGCACATAGCTAAGCTTGAAAAAGTTCAAAGACATGCCACGAAACTGGTGCCAGAAATACGCAATCTCAGTTATGATGAGAGGCTGAGGGAATTAGACTTACCATCACTCGAAGCTAGAAGATTGAGGGGGGATATGTTGACAGTCTTTAAATTCCTTCATGGTTATGATAGAGTGGATAGGGATCGATATTTTGATATGGCTGGCTCTAGAACTAGAGGTGATAGTTTGAAGCTTCGTAAGAAAACTTCTTTGCAGGATATAAGGAAATACTTTTTCAGTGTAAGAGTAGTTGATAATTGGAATTGGCTAAGCGAGGAGGTAGTTAATGCCATCTCAATCCATAGTTTTAAGGACAGGTATGATAAGTATCACTAAGTATAAAATGGAAGCGATGAGGAGACGGGAAGATACGAGCTTTGGGCTCTTTCCCGTAAACACAATTAGGTAATCACACACACACACACACACACACACACACACACACACACACACACACACACAC
>JAXCGZ010012375.1:0-20000 GCA_037179515.1 Halocaridina rubra | reverse complement strand
TGTTATTTAAAGTTTGGCAATTGGAAACTTCAGTTGTCGCAATTAGCTACAGCCTGAGGGAAATTGTGGGCTGAGGATAAGAGGCAATAAAGCTGGAGGGAAAGTTGTGGATGCATTGGAAAAAAGTACAAGAAAATAAAATGGTACTGTTTGCTGCAATTGGAGTGGATGGGGGCGTGAGTAGAAGGGAGAGGATTGTAAGATGTGGAGTATATGATAAAATTGCTATTTTCGTTGAATGTGGTTAATGATGGTAAGTAAAACGAATGTTAAGAAGTGGTGAGAATTGATTCTAAATTGAATGCATTGAAAGTTGGTGGGATTTCTTTACCCGTCTTATTCTGGGGATTAAGATGGAAATTTTGTCTGTGTCTATTTCGGGGATTTAGATAGATATTTTGCTTGTATGATTTCGATTTTTTTTTTATAGAGATTTGTATGGCTTCTTGCTTGTATATTATGGAAATTAGGACGGGCTTCTTACAGACGTTCTTACAGACGTTTTAGTTTTTGTGGTCGATAAGAAACTCATGAATGAGACATGTATATGTACAGAGACTAGACTATAGAAAAGAGTTATAAGTGTTATGTACGATTCTAGTATTGAAGGAATTCACATTACATTGGATGATAAAGTACAATAAATTCAAAAGTGTATAATGGCGATGGAAATACGTTGTTATTATTAGATTTTCATAATTTAATGATAAATGGATACAGTGAAATGTTAGCCATCTCGAAGTTCCAACTCTAAGTCTGGGTACATTGGGAATATACAAGAGTTTTCAAAAATGGTTCCAAATACTTGGAATCATGTTGAATTAAGATCAACTTTTATATACATCGACGAGGAGATATCCCGAGGAATATGATTCAAAAACTCTCAATCTATGTCACCGTTAATCATAAATGTTTCCAAGGAAATATATATATATATATATATATATATATATATATATATATATATATATATATGAATCATTCTTTACCCCGACCGGGACTCGAACCTAGGACTTATGATTACTAAGTCAAGGTGCTACCACTACACCACAGTAATCATAAGTCCTAGGTTCGAGTCCCGGTCGGGGTAAAGAATGATTCATGTTTTCACATATGTAATGTGTTTATATGGTATATATATATATATATATATATATATATATATATATATATATATATATATATATATATATATATATATATACACTATAGCCGCATTTCCCCTTGTAATGGGGGATGGCTCACTTCTCGTAGCTCCTGGGGGATACATGTTCACTATAGTTCTCCCGACCACACGGTTTGGGATATCCACAGGGTAAGTGAGAATGGTTCTTCTGCCGTGAGGCGCAATAGCCATAACTGGTTCACCCCACAAGCATAGATTCCGGTATACATTAGTGGACAAATGTCAGAACGCCCTCGTAAGTGTTCAGAAGATATCTAACCAGTATGCAACTGTGAATGATTATGAGATCAAGTAAAATAATTCATTCAGTGTCCATCAGTATACTCAATCATTTCTTTATTAGTAAAGATAATCCCTCCTTCAAGAGGATAGGTAATGCCTCTTGCTGTTAATCATTGATAGTATTTTAATTTATGCTTATTATGTAGTAACCTAACTTAGCTCAATAAAATTCCCAAGTAAAGAGAAGACATTCTTTTCTGTTTGGAGAATTTTAATACCTCGTTCTGATATTGTAATACAGACAACTGGAACTTTCCAGTAAACATAGTATTTGCAACCTAAACTTGCAGGTGCAAGAACTCTACCATTTATAGCAAACTGGCTCTTGGCTGCTGATCATTAAACCCTTCTATAAACAGATCTGTTTGTTCTCAGTTCCTGGAAATTGGGACTTAACCATAAATCTGCTTCTGAGAATGCCAGAATTGTAATGTTATGTTTTGATTGAATTGGAAGTTTGAACAGACATGAAAGGTGGGGAGAAGGTTATTGATAGTGTAGTTTAAGACAAGTACTTGAGGCCGAGGGTCTGGCTTGTTGATGTTCGAGATTATAGGCAGACTTTCCTATTTTGCTTGATATTTGGTATTGTGTTAAAGCATGTAGCCATGATTTTGTATGAGGTTATTGCTAGTAGCCATGATTGTTGTATTTATACTGTGTTTTAAGACAAATATAAGATGCTGAATGTAGATTCAAGGTAATGTAGGCTTAATTCCTTAAGTCTAACATTTTTAAACTGTTGTTTAAGATAGATATGACGCTGTATGTTTACCTTAGTACACTGTAGGCTAAACAGGGTATATGTGTTGCTGTATGTCTAGCATAATGATACCGCAAGTATTAATAATGATGTTGTAAGTCTTATGTGTTGTTTATGCATGTAGCCTGTGTACAGATGTAAGTTAACTAGCAGAGAGTGAATATTGCAATTAATGAGATAATTATCATGGTAATCATGTCTCTATGTACATCTGAGTATTTACTTATATTAACTATACCATATCCTATTAATGAGGACTTTATTAGGTATATGTTTATTTACCACGATATTACTCGAATTAAGACTGAGGATATGGAAATGTTGAAATTTTTGAATACGTTTGATGAAGTAATGCTTAGTTAGGTTAGCCTACTTCCGTTACTTTAGTACATCACATGCAAAATGCTATCAGCTATGATATCAAAAGCAATATTGGTGTAATTAACGATAAAAACAACAAGAAATAGAAGGAAGAGAGTAACCATTTAACTCTATTTTCTTCTTGATTTAGTTCTCAGTAAAATATATATATATAAATATATATATATATATATATATATATATATATATATATATATATATATATATATATATATATATATATATATATATATATATATATATATATATATATATATATATATAATGTGTGTATGTGAGTATATATAAAGTAACCTAATCTAACCTGTGTTTAAGTAATTCTGCCTGTATTTATGTTATCTTACTCAGGCTTCTGCTTTTCTATTTTTTTGCGATCTGTTAGTAAGCATTGTGTAGGCAGCTCAAGTGTGGCCTATGATAAGTGAATGTAAGATTATTTTCGTTTTAATAGTAAGCTGTCATATGGCATATTATTGTTATTATTATTATTATTATTATTATTATTATTATTATATTATTATTATTATTATTATTATTATTATAACTATTATTATTATTATTATTATTATTATTATTATTATTATTATTATTATTATCAATATTATTATTATTATTATTATTATTATTATTATTATTATTATTATTATTATTATTATTATTATTATTATTGTAGTCACCTTGGCAAAGCGGTAGCGTTCACGAATCTGAGGCGACAGGTCAAGGGTTCGCGCCCCGCCACGGTCTGAGGTTAGCAAGGGCATGCACTCAGGGTAATAATTACATCTGCCAAAACAAGTCCTTCACAAGATTGCAAGTATTCTAGCCCTTGGTCGAAAAGGGAGTCTATGACGAAAAACCGGCATTATTATTATTATTATTATTATTATTATTATTAATTATTATTTATTATTCAAGACATTAAATTATTAAATGTTTGAACTGTACTGTTTAATTTTACTGTATTTAGTATATTAAGAATTCAAATAGCTTATATATATATATATATATATATATATATATATATATATATATATATATATATATATATATATATATATAATTTTTTTTCCGGTTTTACGTCACGGACTCCCTTTTCAACCAAGGGCTCGGATGGTCGCCTTCTTGCGAAGGACTTGTTTTGGCAGATGTAATCGTTACCCTGAGTGCATGCCCTTGCTAACCTCAGACCGTGACGAGGCGCGAACCCTCGACCTGACGCTTCAGAGTTGCGGACGCTGCCGCTCGAGCGGCATATATATATATATATATATATATATATATATATATATATATATATATATATATATATATATGCACATATATATATATATATATATATATATATATATATATATATATATATATATATATATATATATATATTATATATATATATGAACACACACATATATATATATATATATATATATATATATATATATATATATATATATATATATATATATATATATATATATATATATATATATATATATATATATATATGAGTAAATAGAGATTAATACTACTATTAAACTTCCTTATTGCTATATCTCTGTCAACACAGCAAGCTTAATGAGTAGACTGTTAGATGTCTAGGCCTCATGCCCAAGTATCATATTTTTTTAATTACCTAAATGTACACGGATTATTATTATTTTTTTTTTTTATCATCAAAGTATTTTTCTTGACAGCCCTTGTCGGCTAAGAAAGCCCTGTAAGTACAGCTTTAGAGGTGTTGGGTCAGTGGTGCATCTTAATTTTTTTAAGTTTTCAAAAGCTTAGCTTTCCTTCTATATAATTAGTAGGTTGGCCATAGCACCAGCCGCCTGTTGAAAGACTACGACTGAAGGTACTAGGATACAACTAGGACTGGTCCAGACAGCTCCTGGTTGAGTTTTCCTTCAGGATGGTTCTTTCCTTATGCCTACATCTGCATTGAATATTCTGACATATTCATTATACATCTCTTGCTATTCCATTACATATGACAATTCAGAACACTCCCCACATCTGGCTCTTTTTGCCCTCTTTTTTCCTCATATTTGCTATTATTTATGGGAGGTCCATAGCTTATAGCCCCCAGTACCTGGCATAGAGGTGCGTGAAGAATCTCCAGGGATCTTGTTGACCCCATTATTGGCTTGAGGGCAGACACACCTGGTGGTAGTAATGGTTTTGCCCTTAACCTTGCACCTCCTAATAGATCTGCTTCGATCACTCTTCACTACTCTAACATTCGTGGCCTGAACTCTAATCTTTCGTCTGTGGAACAGCACTTGGGTGCTTTCCTCCCTAACCTCCTCCTCCTATCTGAAACCCAGCTGTCTATCCATGTTTCCACTGACCCATTTCAAATCTCTCACTATAACCTGCATACTCGTTTTCGTTCCAAAGGTGGGGTCTGTGCCTATTGTAACATTAACACTCCTATTGCAAAGTTCATGGACCTTGAATCTCCTGACTTTTATATTATCTGGCTAAAAATCTATCTCTCCACTACCACTATATTCCTTTGCTTCTGCTACTATTCTCCAATCTCCGCCAAGTTTGTGTCTTTCTTTGAATATCTGTCCTCTTGCCATGAGTCCTTACTATATCCTCACCCACTTGCCAAAGTTCTCTACATTGGAGACTTCAATGTACACCACAGTGAGTGGTTTAATTCTTCTCCCTCTGATATGGGAGGAAATGAAGCCCTTGCTTTCTCTATTACACACGATCTGGAGCAAATTATCAAACATCCTTCTCATGTTCCTGGTCGACATGAACATTCAGCAAACACACTTGACCTATTTCTTACTTCTAACCCTTCAAACTACTCTTATTCTGTGCTTTCCCCTCTTGGTAAATCTGACCACTTTGTGATCTCAAATCTTCCATTTTTGCTCCCCCTCCACCAAACCCTCCTACTCAGCGCCGCCTTTGGCACTTTGAGCGTACCCAGCTTAAAAATCTGAGTAACTTTCTCTTTGACTTCCCATGGGATGACTACTGCTTTCGGTCCCGTAACCCTGAAGAGGTAGCCCTAAAAGTTGCCGAGATCATGACCTCAGGAATGGAGGCGTACATCCCCTCCTCTACGAAAACTTTCTCTCCCCCTAAATCTTGGTTTGACCGAGCCAGCTCCATGGCTATCCAGGCCAGGAATTGGGCACACCGATCTTATCAAGCCTCACCTTCCGAATTAACTCGCTCTGCTTTTATTGTAGCTAGGAATCGCTGCACTGCTCAGATTCGGAGGTCTAAGTCTTCCTTTATAAGAAAGAAAGCTTATGACCCTAACTCCTCTCCCACTGAAAAATGCTTCTGGTCCTTAGCCAAAAACCTCTCCAAAAACTTATGTAACTCAAGCTTTCCCCCTCTCATTAGTTCTGATGGTTCTATAACTTGCTCTCCCACTGACAAAGCCACTGTCTTTGGCTTTCATTTTTCTTCTATGAATGATTCCAGCACACCTGTCCCTCAGTCTTTACCCCTCTCAAATTCTATGCCCTCCCCTTATCTTTTCTTCATGCAAAGTTCATAAGGTTCTTCGCTCGCTAAAGACGAACAAGGCATCTGGTCCCGATGGTATCCCTGCAAGGTTCCTTAAGGAATTTGCAGATGAACTGGCACTCATGCTTTGCTGTCTTTTTCACCTCATTCTGTCAACCAGTATCTATCCTTCATCTTGGAAGCATGCTCTAGTTCAACCTGTTCCTAAGAAGGGTGACTGCTCTATTCCTTCTAACTACAGACCTATTACCCTAACCTCCTCTATTGCTAAAGTTTTTGAAACTTTGCTCAATGATCACTTCTTGAAACTCCTTGAATCCAACTCACTTATCTCCGATCACCAGTATGGCTTCCGCAAGGCAAGATCCACTGGTGATCTCCTGTCCTATCTTACTCATGTATGGCCATCTTCTCTGAGGAACTATGGGGAATCCTTTGTCGTCGCCCTTGATATCTCTAAGGCTTTTGACAGAGTCTGGCATAAGGCTTTGTTGGCTAAACTCCCTGCTTATGGCTTTACCCCTTCTCTCTGTTCTCTGATTTCCAGTTTTCTTTCTGACCGTTTTATATCTGTAGTCGTTGATGGTGCGACATCTAACCCTTTCTCTGTTACCAGTGGTGTTCCACAGGGCTCTGTTCTTTCACCTACTCTGTTACTTCTTTTCATCAGTGATCTTCTACAATCCCCATCTTCCTATCTTATTCATGCCTTTGCTGACGATTCTACCCTTCACTTTTCCTCTGCCTTTTCTTCTCAACCTTTATCTGCTACTCGTAATCAGTCTCATATAACTCTTTCTTCTATTCTCAAGTCTGATTTGAAGAGGGTATCTGAGTGGGGCATCAAAATTTAGACAAATTCAATGCCTCCAAGACACAGTTTCTGGCTATCTCTTTATCTTCTTCTCCTGATAACCATATAGTCTTCGAAACTAACGAACTTTACCCTCTTAATTCTAGCAACATATTATGAAGCCATATAGCCTCTAACTTGTCTTGGAGGACTCACATAATCCAAATTACTAAACCTTCATCCTAAAAATTGGGGGTTTTGTTTCGTTTTCGTCATTACTTTTTCTCTTTACTTTTACTTAATATCTATATAGGTCTTATCCGTCCCTGCTTAGAATACTGCTCACAAATCTGGGGTGCTTCATCTTATACTTATCTCCTTGTAGGGTTGAATCTAAGGCAGTCAGGCTCATTAATGATCTTTCTCTTACTTCTAATCTTGATTCTCTCTCTCTTCGCTGTAAAGTATCATTCCTTTCTCTTTTCAATCGCTACTACTTCCATCGCTGCTCTGTTGAGTTGGCGAGTTGAATCCTTCCCCCATTGACGAGGCTGCGTAACTCTCGCCAAGCGGCTTCATCTCGCAGGTACTGGGTTGAGATTTGTAGCTCGCGGATTGGTTGGTGCAGTGACTGCTACTTCCCATCTACCTCCAGACTCTGGAACTTTTTCTCCTTCTGTCTTTCCTAATTCTTTTGACCTATTTTCCTTCAAAAAGCGGATTTATCATCATCTCAGGGCCTAATCCTCCACATTTCTAGATCCTCTGCGCTTTGACTATTTTTTCTGTCTGTCGTTTTCCTTTGTGTAACACTATCTCATCTCTGCCTTGTCCTTAACCTTTTCCTTTTCCTTTTTCTTGGTGTTTTCTCATGCCCGGGCCTTTATTGATGGGGGCAGTATTTGCCTGTCCCGGTGTCACACTCATAGTAAAAAGAAATATACGAAAACCAGTATCCCCATTACAAGGGGATGGCCGAGTCAAAGCAAAAACATTGGCTGTTTTTGGGAGGACTATACAAAGGAGGGGTTTGCCAGTTTCCTCGCTCCTCTCCATTTAACTTACTTTTATGACACGCAGGGGACTTTAAAAGCTACTTTATATGATCAGCAACTCTCCCCGTACAATGGCACTAGATGACGAAACATTACTTTAAAATCTTTATTCCATTATTTTACATTTGCGACGATTTCATAAATGAGGAGTACGGTATGAATTTATAAGATATATATATATATATATATATATATATATATATATATATATATATATATATATATATATATATATATATATATATATATATATATATATATATATATATATATATATATATATATATATATATATATATATTAACGTATAAATAATGTGTGTACTTTTTGGGGTTAGGTTCAGTGATGTATTTTATGAAACCAGACTAAACAGATTATTTATCTAGACTTATCAATAACTACCATAATTACTTAGTCTTAATTCAATGTCATATTGCAACGCCAGTCCTCATGCTAGTCCAATAACTCCGTCTCATTTTATATATATATATATATATATATATATATATATATATATATATATATATATATATATATATATATATATATATATATATATATATATATATATATATTACACACACACACACACACACACACACACACACACACACACACACACACACACACACATATATATATATGTAGTCGAATTGTGTCTCAACACCGTTAGCTTGGGTCCCGTTAGTTGAAATAGGAATGTAGACTTTAGGCTATATCCTTTGTATAAACTCATGTTTAATGTTACGTATATTCGTGTTGGGCTAGTTTTGTAGTCTGTGTGACATAGACGCTGGAGTTCGTAGGAAAATACGTGTGGCTAGATTTCCAGTCTCTAGTCTGGGGGGGGGATGGGATATTATGACCTCCTCTATATCAGAGAGGTTTGGGGGAGGACTTTACATGAGAAGGGGTTGGAGATATTAAAGGTGTACTCAGGTCGCTTATTTTCATTTAAATTTGATGTTTTGCTGGAATTTGAATATCTTTGAGCTGATTTAGCAACAATATGTATCTCAAGTGTTCGTTTCTTGTTGTTGTTGTTGTTGTTCTTCTTAGTAGTAGTAGTGTTAGTAGTAGCAGTAGTAGTTGTAGTAACGTATTTTCTTCTTTCCTTTCTGTAATTGTCTCTTCCGTCTTCTCTTTAAATGAACTGAAGTTATTCCATTTTCTTTTCTATTTTTCTAATCCATTTTTTTATGATTGTGACACCAGGACGGAATAAAAAAATCTACCCTCATCGGGCCTGAGCACGAAGAAAACTTAAAGACAAATAGAGATTGGGAGTGTATTGTGACTTGTCAGATGTGAAGGGATAATAAGACATATGTAACGAATATCCAAGAATCTTCGGTATTGATGTAGGCATAGAAAGAGAACCGTTAACTGAAGGAAGACTTTGTGGAATACCTGAAATATTTTATAACCATTCTGAAGTACCTACATCTTAATACTTATTATTATTAAGATTCAATAATTTCAGCGTCTTTGTTTACTTACCAAATAATTTCTAGTTAAAAATAAGTGATTCATTGATAAGTGTCTGTTTAGATGCAAATTTCCGGTACTCTGTCGAGTAGTTAGAGACCGGTATATGTGGAAATACTCATATATATTGTCTGTAAATAGATACGAGAAGCTAGACTGTAATTAAAGATGTTATATTTAACTTGTTATATGCGACCAAGCTGTTTGTTAACGAGTTGAATGTATATTATAAATATAACTAGTTACCCATAACTCATAAATACAAACTGCTACAAGCAACCAAATTTTAAATATTTGACTTGTTTCAAGCTGGTGAACTCGACTTAAAATATGTAAACGTATCTGTTCAAGTAACCAAAGGTACCTTAACTATACTCTAGTTAAAATCTAAGTCGTAAATTGGCCAGTCATTAACAAATAAAATCCACCTAAGCTGATAACATGTGAAATAAATGATTTCCAAACGAGTGAACTCTAAATATGACAAATCATGATCATCTCAAATATAATAAAGTTGGAATGTAAAGCTAATTATATTTATATTCTCCAGAACTTTTTGTTTTTAAACTCTGGGTCAAATGCAGCTATCGAAACCCAACCTTGATAGAAGGTTGGTTTGGTGAGGACTCGGTTAAGTTAGTCAAGCAAGGTTAGGGTTAACTTAGGTTTGTATTGATGGATTAGGTTAGGCTAAAATTGGCTAGATGGAGTCCGAACTCCTACCATATTGGGGAAATAAAGATTGGTCGCATAGAAGAGAGAGAGAGAGAGAGAGAGAGAGAGAGAGAGAGAGAGAGAGAGAGAGAGAGAGAGAGAGAGCAGTGATGAGTTGTCACATACATTGCTAGGCTTTGTGTTGCTAACCGGTCAAGCTTCATGATGTTTTGGCTTCCTGATACTATTTTTGAGGTCTTTGTTTTGTTTTCAATGAAATTTTAACCATATTTAATTTTGACTTCTCTGATCTTGTTTTGATAAATGAGTTCTTGGTGAGTATTGATGAAATATTAATCTATTTATGCACTTTTTTTATAGATTTGTTTTGATATGTAGAATTTATACATATCTTGGAACTCACACATAGCCTGAATTGATGTGATGGAGGTACTATAACTATAACGTAAAATCTGCACTTGTCTATATGTAGAATTTTGCCTGCTATTTCTTATACATTCATGAATTCGTTTTGCTATTATTATTATTATTATTATTATTATTATTATTATATATATATATATATATATATATATATATATATATATATATATATATATATATATATATATATATATATATATATATGTATATACCCTGTGGGGCGGGCACAATATCAAAGAATAGCCTCACCGTATTCCCTGCGTGTCGTAAAAGGCGACTAAAAGTGGACGGGACGGGGGGACTGGGAATCCCCCCCCCCCTTGTACCAACCTCCTGTGAGACGTCAAAGAAGAAGGGGAGTGGGGGGGAGAATAACTTCTCCCCAAACTGTTTTCCTTTTTTGATGTCGGCTACCCCCCAATTTAAGGGGGAAACAGCCAAGGTATATATATATATATATATATATATATATATATATATATATATATATATATATATATATATATATATATTTATTTTTTATTTATTTATTTATATGAAGATTCTTTTTATTTTTTATAATTATAATTTCTTACTTTGTCTTTCTTCTGCTTTTTATTTTTTGAAGCATGCATAAAGTTAGAAAATATATATATTTTTTGTTAAAGAGATATGTAAAAGGAGAGAGAGAGAGAGAGAGAGAGAGAGAGAGAGAGAGAGAGAGAGAGAGAGAGAGAGAGAGAGAGAGAGAGAGAGATTCTCGGAAGGTGTTTATGATAAACATCTTTGCTAAACCCTAACACTTATTTCGCTGCATTTCATGGGCCGAAATTAAATTTGCATTTCATCTTCTGTCTGAAAAATGTCATAGTCTTTCTTTTTCCATCCGATGGGGAATATCTCTATCCATATCTTGTCTGACACACCATTATTTATTTATTTATTTATTTATTTATGCACTTATATTTTTATATATTATTAATTTTGCGGAGATGAGTCAAGGCGAAAGAACAGTTTTGGAAGAGTAATTGTGTATCTTATTTGCTTGATCGTTTGTTATTTTTCTATTATTTAAATAAACTGTATCTGTATAGTTATTTATGTGTTAATATGATTATTATTTGTGATTATTTTTATTCATGTATCGCTTTTTTTATTTATATAATTTGTTTCGAAAGGTTGGATGAATGCGGAACACCCGATTTGGAATATCAATTTTTTATTTTATTTTCTTTTATTATGTATTTATTGACTTATTTCTTTCTTTCTTTATTTTAATTTCTGTAATTATTCATTTAGTTATTCATTTAATTATGTTGGGGCTGTGACTCTTTAAAGTATGGAGATGAAGTAGTCAACTACTGTTGGTGAAATCTTGAATATTTTGTAAATACTCTTTCATTTCTCTCTCTCAAAGGTGCAAGTTTACGAACTCGGTGAATGTTGGAAATTTTTTTTTATTAAAATTTTTATCCTTATGAAATTATCTCTATGCTAATATTTCTTCTCTCGCGTATATATATATATATATATATATATATATATATATATATATATATATATATATATATATATACTTTCGTTATTATTATTTTTCTTCTTCTTCTTCTTCTTCTTCTTCTTCTTCTTCTTCTTCTTCTTCTTCTTCTTCTTCTTCTTCTTCTTCTTCTTCTTCTTCCTTCTTCTTCTTCTTCTTCCTTCTTCTTCTTCTTCTTCTTCTTCTTCTTCTTCTTCTTCTTCTTCTTCTTCTTCTTCTTCTTCTTCTTCTTCTTCTTCTTCTTCTTCTTCTTCTTCTTCTTCTTATTATTATTATTATTATTATTATTATTATTATTATTATTATTATTATTATTATTATTATTATTTCTTTTTTTTCCTTCTACTTTTCATTGTTGCTGCTTCTCCTTTTTAATCTTTTTCCTTTCTTCCTTCCTCTTATTCTTCTTCCTAATGATCGCTATGCTGGCTGAACCAGATTTGAATCCGCGATGCAACATCTGATATACTGATATATTGATATCTGTAATACAGATCTCGCAATTTCCTTTTTTTTTTTTTTTTTTTTTTTTTTAGTCAATATCCACAATAGCTGATCAGATTTTGTGTTTTTTTTTTCTTCAAACATTGCCTAAAACTGTACATGCATATTTTATTATAATATTATCAAAAACATTAGTTGCTTTATAAAATGTAAAAGGATAACTGTCAGAATATGCATGAGTATTTCTATATTGTTTTGGGTTTGTGGTGTTAAACGAAAAGGCATTTAGTCCTACGCGACATTTTGGCGCAGTGGTAGTGTCTGGGGTTGGTAATATACTGCCCCCAGATTCGATCCTGACTCAGTGTTGAATTAGCTTTCACTGTCTCATGTCGGTACCGACTGAATTGGACAATTTATTTGTAGGGTCGACGATTTCCTATAAGTCCTCTTAATTATTCAGCCTCACGCCTTGAGATCACAGGGTCTACGATATTGGAGAAGGGGCTTGAGACTCTGCTATGTGGTAGGTATATAGTCGAACTCTGTGTTATCTCTGTCCCTTGCCTCTGCCTTTCATGAGAGACTTTTAACCTTTAATGCAAGGTTGTACGACCCCTGTGTTAAACCTGAAATATTCATAGACTACAATGCAACTAGAAAGTACTGAACCACGTGGAGTTCTGCTTCAGATGGACTTTCGTAATTATTGGAAATTCTAGGCTCTTTAGCTTTATATTGTCATTCTGAATGAAGGAATAAAATTTCGTTTGGATTTATAGTAAGTAAGATGGTCTTTCTTTTTGATAACGTTTTTAATTTTTATTTTTCGTGGATCACAGTTCATTCCAATAAATAGAGTGATATCCTTGAAGCCGTCAAACTTTTGCTGGCGTGACAAATTCATTTATCTTTTGATGAGTGTGGCACCGGGACGGGCCAAGAAAATTTTTCTCATCGGGCTTGGGCGCCAAGTAAACAGAGACCAAAGACAAAACAGATGGAAAGTGTTGTGACTTGTCAGATGTGAAGGGACATTAAGAGATGTGTAACGAATACGCCAAAACATGCGATGTAGGCTTAGGCATGAGAGCCGTCCTGGCTAGTCCCATGCAAGTCCCAAAACCCTTTACTAGTCGTGTCGCAAAGGGCAGATTATGCCACAATGCATCGTAGAGATGCGTTATATTTTTATATACTGAAATGTATTGAGTTTTAGCTATTGAAAATTGAATCAAAATTACGTGTTTAGTTTATATAAAATAAAGATATAGATTCAGATGTTTATGTTAGACATTGGCGTGCTTTTTATAGATTATTCACAATGTCTTAAGCTCGAAACATTTCAAAAAAAAAAAAAAAGTGCATTTGTAGATGTTTAATGCTGGACTCTCTGAAACTACCCAAGGATGCAAAATTACGGATGCTTAAGTGGAAAGTAGAGCAATGGTTACTTAAAATAGGAGAGACATTATAGATGTTGAGTAAAATAAGAACGAAAATTTCTGATACTATATATATATATATATATATATATATATATATATATATATATATATATATATATATATATATATATATATATATATATATATAGCGCCATTATGGAAATGTTGAAAATTGGACAATGCAACGCTATTTTTATTTATAATTGCATTAGGTGACTCACGGCGTATTATTTTAAGATGCAGTTACGTCATAAAAATGATATGCTTTTGATTATCCCAAAAACATGATATGGTTTACCTTGACTTCTCTTATGTATATCTATTTATATATTTTATACTATCTTTATCCATGAAATATGCCCTCATTTATAAATATATATATATGTATTTATTTAAATTTTGTATTAAGCGAGGACTGGATAGGGTAATGAATTATATACGAGTATCAAAGTATTCTGAATCAGCACTGGCAAAGTTGAGTCATGTGTTGTACATCTTAATAAATTGTAATTTTTTTTTTTTATTTTGTGCTGAGCAGCATTACAAGCTTAGACATACGTACTCCTCCTTCTGAGTGTATGTGTGATTCCATCATTTATCTGTCGTTTTCGTTAGGCATTTTTTTTTAAGCTAGCTAAGTAGGCATGTCCTAAGAGATTTTAAGCATCTTTAGTGCTTCGATTCCGTAGGCAAAGTAGGCGGTCGTATGTCTACAGTTCATTTCAATTGTCATTTAAGATTCCAAGTTCATTAGTTGTGCTTAGTTTTGTTCCGTCATCACCTACTGTTCCTCTGCTGTACTGTACGAGGACTGCTTTATATTCTCAGCAGAGAAGTGGTGATATATATTCAGATTATTACAATTATCACTCTGGAATCCCAATACGTATATTGTATGGCTTGGTTTCCCAATAAGTGCTGGTGCAGTCAAGGATATTACGAGAATACAGTATACACCAGTACTCACTCAGAAGTCACACATGCAGGACTTTCTTTTTTTCAGCTGACACTTATACATATCTGAGATGTTACTAAGAAGTAGGTTACTTTTATTCATTATGTATGGCTTCTCTTATATACTAAACTAGAAAATTTCAGCATTGATTAGATCAAATATGGTTAATGCCAATCAGCTTTCTCAGATTTTTTTTTTAAAGATTGTGACACCAGGACGGGTAAAAGAAAAAAATAAATCTACCCTCATCGGGTCTGGGCACGAAGAAAACATAGAGAGAAACAGAGATGGGGAGTAATGTGACTTGTCAAATGCAAAGGGATAACAAGACATGTGCGTTAATAACTCCTCCCCGGTATAGTTTAAACTGAAATTCGGGAAGAATCGAGGCACAAGTGTCTGGATAATTTATTGCCTCCCAGAGCTGTACGGTGTTGCTACTTATTATTATTATTATTATTATTATTATTATTATTATTATTATTATTATTATTATTATTATTATTATTATTATCATTATTATTATATTCCTAACCTGTCGTGTAAAGTATAGGAAAATAATAGATTTAGTTGGACAAGTTAGTTTTTTCAGCTTTCTCCTTTAGACCTGAGTTTTTTTGGTAGTTGGGTCTTTATTGTTGACTTTTGCTTAACTAGAAATTTTGTGTGTGTTAAGTTTTTATTTTTTTATTTTTTAGCTGACACTGAAAGACCAAAATATATATTTTTGATATTGTTTTGTTGTTAAGTACGGGTTCACTTATATATCAAATAAAGTGTGCAAATAGTCTGGGTCACACACGGTTAGCTCTTTGTAGTTCTCAATCAGAACCTAACATTATCGGTATTAGCTTTTCTTTAATTTTTTATTTGGTCGCTAAGTATTAAATGAAAATCTTTATTATACTTGTCTACTTCATATATTGTCTGTGCTAGAAAATAGCGAAATTGCCCCAACAGCCACAAGCGTAAAATATTATCAGTAGGATTACTTCTAGACTAAGAAACTTGCCTTGGCTCTAGGATGACCTCAGAAGTGTGACATCAGGTTTAGTTTTACTTTTAACTGCAAGAGGATATTTGTGATGTCATTACTCTGTATATCATTAATATACTGCTGTTGTTCATTCAGGTGAAGGAAATGAGTCTCTTTTAATAAAGATTGTTTAAACAACATATTCGGAAAAAAAATTTGCAACAGCGAGATATCAGGCATTGAAAGAAGGAAAGTGTATCTCTCTCTCTCTCTCTCTCTCTCTCTCTCTCTCTCTCTCTCTCTCTCTCTCTCTCTCTCTCTCTCTCTCTCTCGGACTACACCGTTTTGAGCTATGAAGAATAGCTACGTTTTATGTGACCCCATATGACACTTTTAAGAGGCAAACAGCTGTTGAAAAAGGCTGAGGATTAGAGGAGGGTAGAAAAGGAGGTTGTTGCAGAAAGTGGGGGTTTAGGGGGGCGGGGGTAATACAAGAAAAGGAAAGAGTGTGTACAAGTGCATGCGTACGTACGTGTATGTGTAAGGAAGACCTGAGTGGAGGATAAGTAGAGCTCCAAGTGTCGTGGGTTGTGTATTGATCCATCAGGCCCTCCTCCTTCAGTCCTCCTCCACCATCTGCCTTCTCTTCTTCTTCCTCCTCCTTCTCCTTCTCCTTGCACTCCTCCCGTTCAACATCCCTCACTCCACACACACACACACACACGTAGGCACTATTCTATCACTGGGGGTTGTTCTGCTGGTGTTGGTGTCTTTGAGTGTGAATGTCTTGCTAAGAGTCTGCAAGCATGAATGTGATATGCCTCAGACATGTACTTAGGCAAGCTTCCGTTTTTGTCTTTCTTTTTATAGCAGATGGATTAAGAAGCGTTTTCTGCCCGTTTTAGCATCAAACTCCAGCCGCCATCTTTAGTCTTATGATTGTGTTGACGTTGCTATTGACTTGCAAGGATGGATTTCAAGGTTTCTTGGGAGTCATATTATCTAGTACGTAAAATAAACGCATTTTTAGATTAGTTCCAGCTGAAGCTTGAACTGAAAAATGCAGTTTTATTAGAGCCGAACTTGTTGCTAGGTTACTTAATTGCAAACATTTTAAGCTTTTGGAGATTTGCATGTATGCATTGATTCCTTTATACCTGTGCCTGTGTGTGTAGGTTTCTATATATTTATTTATTTATTTATTAATTTTAGTAGAAAATTGAGGAAATCTTTTTAGGTTGTGCGACGAATGTTACAATGATTGCATAAAATTATGGACATATTTCTCACCACATCATTTATGGATATTGAGATGCGAAGGTAAACCTCCCATGATAAAGGTTCGGGCACGAAGAAAACATTAAGACGAAGGAAAAGAAAAAGGTTATGGACAATGAAGAGATGAGGTAATGATATATAAGGAAAAAGGACAAACTGAAAGAATAGTCTGGGTACTGAAGACCTAGAGATATGGTGGGATTAGGCTCTGAAATGACTAAAGAACTGCTTTTTGAAGGAAGATAGGTTATAAGACCTATGAAAGACAGAAGGAGGAAGAGAGTTCCAGAATCTGGAGGTAGACGGGAAGAAACAGTCGCTGCACCAACCAATCTGCGAGCTACAAATCTCCACACAGTACCTGTGAGACAAGGCTGCTTGGCTAGTGTTACGCGGCCCCGGCAGTGGGATAGGGATGCAACTCTCTAACTCATCAGAGCAGCAATGGAAGCAGTATCGATAGTAATGAAAAATGGATGATAGCTTACAGCGAAGAGAAAGAGAATTAGAATCCAGATTAAAAGTATGAGAAGGGTCATTAATGAGTGACTTAGATTCAACCCTATCAAGGAGATAAGTAAAAGAAGAAGCACCCCAGATGTGCGGGTAGTATTCTAAGCAGGAACGGATAAGACCTTTATAGATTTTAAGTAACTGCAAAGAGGAAAAATAATGACGAGAATGAAACAGAACCTCCAATTTTTTGGATGCAGATTCAGAAATTTGGATTATGTGATTCCTCCAAGACAAGTTAGAGGCTATATGGATTCTTAATATGTTGATAGAATTAAGATTGTAAATATCGTTAGTTTTGAAGACAGTAGGGCTATCAGGAGGAGAAGAAGATAAAGAGATAACCAGAAACTGTGTCATGGAGGCACTAAATTTAACTAAATTTTTGGGTGGCCCACTCAGAAACCCTCTGCAAATCGGAGTAGAGAGTGGAAGAAAAAGTGATACGAGACTGTTTACGATTAGCAGATGAAGGTTGTGAAGAATTGGCACAGGAAAAATGAAGGGTAGAATCGTTGGCAAAGGCGTGAATAGGAAAGATGGGGATTGAAGAAGATCATTGATGGAGGGCAGGAACAGAGTAGGTGAAAGAACAGATCCTTGTGGAGCACCATTGGTATCAGGGAATGGGCTAAATGTTGCACCGGCAACAATCGCAGATATATAACGGTCAGAAAGAGAACTGGAAATCAAAGAACAGAGTGAAAGGGTAAAGTCATAGACAGGGAGTTTAGCCAACAGTGCCTTGTGCCAGACTCTGTCAAAAGCCTTAGAAATATCATAGGCAACAACAAAGGATTCCCCATAGTTCCTCAGAGGAGATGACCTTGTGTGAGTAAGGTAGGACTTGAGGTCACCAGTGGATCTTGCCTTGCAGAAGGCGTACTGGTGATCAGAGATAAGCGAGTTAGATTCTAGACATTTCAAAGAGTGAGCACTGAGCAAAGTTTCGAAAACTTTAGTGATGAAAGAAGTTAGGGCAATAGGTCGGTAGTTTGAAAGCATAGATCGGTCGCCCTTCTTAGGAACAGGTTGCACGAGAGCATGCTTCCAAGATGAAGGATAGATATTTGTTAAGAGAATGAGGCGAAAAATACGGCAAAACAAGGGAGCCAGATTATCTGCAAACTCTTAAGGAACCTTGCAGGGATACCATAGGGACCAGATGCCTTGTTCGTTTAAAGCGAGTGAAGAACCTTATGAACTTTGCATGAAGAAAGGATAAGGGAGGGCATAGGGTTAGAGAGGGGTAAACATTGAGGGAGAAGTGTGTTGGAATCGTTTACAGAAGAGTTGGCAGAAAAATGAGAGCCAATGAGAGTGGCTTTGTCAGTGGAGAGCAAGCTATAGAACCATCAGAACGAAAGAGAGGGGGAAAGCTTGAGCTACTGAAGATTTTGGAGAGGTCTCTCTCTCTCTCTCTCTCTCTCTCTCTCTCTCTCTCTCTCTCTCTCTCTCTCTCTCTCTCTCTCTAAATACATATATATAAATATATATATATATATATATATATATATATATATATATATATATATATTATATATATATATTTATTTATATTTATATATATGTATTTAGAGAGAGAGAGAGAGCGAGAGAGAGAGAGAGAGAGAGAGAGAGAGAGAGAGAGAGAGAGAGAGAGAGAGAGAGAGAGAGAGAGAGAGCGCTTAGTGTGAAGACCTTTGGAAAATTCCTTGGACTAATCTTAAGTATTCTGGGCCCGTTTAAGGAAAATAATGATCGCGGAGTTTTAAGTATGAAATGGTATATAATATACTCAAGGCTCTTAACGTTCTACTACTCGCATACCCCTTTTAAGAAGGGCCAGTAAATTGCCTCACAAAACCTACATACCACAGTAAATGTATGCTATATGCACACTAGGGCATTCACGCAGGGTAGCGCTCGCACACTGCTAAAAGCAAAGTTCTTCGAAAGGAAACACTTTCCTAGCCCTTACTAAAAAAGGGAGTCCATGGCTTAAAACCGAATCATGCACGCTAGTACTAAATGCCCCTCTCTGATGTCGTACTTGTTCAGTCAGTCGAATGGGTTGACTGGAACTTCTTCCTAAGCCTGTTCGAACTCAGGATGCTCTTGCGAAGGGATGATAAACCTGGGGATTAAAACTTCGGGGAATCGAACTCTGTACAGTCTGGATGAAAGCCAGGCACCGGTACACTGTACTATTATCCAGTTTATGGCGCCTAGTGAATGCTTACTTACCAGTGTTTGGCTTTAATATAAAAATTAACGGAGAACACAAATTTCCATATCAGATACTGGTGTTTTCTTCGCCGTTTTAGCCATCAAAATCATCATTCGA
>JAXCGZ010012374.1:7500-29035 GCA_037179515.1 Halocaridina rubra | reverse complement strand
AATAAAACCACTGTAACACTTCATGTAGACAATCACGGTGCAATATGTCTGGCTAAAAATCCTGTACACCATCAGCGTACAAAGCATATAGACATTAGATACCATTACATAAGATCTGAAATTCAGAACAGTGCAGTTAAATTAGTTTATGTACCTTCAAGCGATAATATCGCAGATATTTTCACAAAGCCAGCAACAAAGGATAAATTAAATAAATTTACTTCCTTGAGGGGCAGCGTATACACCACATAATGTGTGTACCATTGTATATTAATCCTTTTTATATATAATTTGCAATTACCATTTCTATTTTTCTTTGTTGTATATATACATTTTGCATTCATTCCAATTATTATTCATATGCATATAATATTTTGCAAATTATAATCTGTTGAATGCCTTATTATTGATTACTAAGAATATGATATTTTCTAGGAATTTGCTTCTTTACCTAGCTATGTTCTTTTATAAATTTCTACCATTCTACCTGCTCCATGCCATGTCTAATACTTACATTATAATAATTTACTTGATATTTGCTGCTCTACTTATATATCATAATATGTCATTGATTCCTGTATACTTATATATACATTGTTTGCTAAGTATTTACCCTATACATGTACCCTTTTTTGCTGAATATTTGCCACCTTAAGTTTAAGTGGGGGTGTTGAGGGTAAACTTAATCGACAAATATATTTTACTTAAGTTTACTAAATAGATTAATATTTTTCACAATAATATACTTGATATATTTTTCATATATATGCCCAGTACATATTTTCCAAGCTGGCATTTTCTTTTTGTCCATGTCTTAACGTTGTATGACGTTACATTCTTAGAGTAAACAAATAATAACCGGTGACTGTGACTTTCAATTATATCCCCAAAATTGCTCTTTATCCACCATCATGGCTCATAGTGGTCATACCTTAAGGGCTAGTAAGGTGACTTCTTTTGAGCTTGGTTTTTGGGAAGTGTGACTGTAACCCTATGTGAATCCCCTTTCTAACCTTAGACCATGGTGGCCCAGGAACCCTCTGACCTGATGAATCTAAGTCTCAAGCGCTTCCACTCTGCCAACTCAACCTTTTGGTTATCAGCCTCATCACATGCAGTCTTGAAATTCATTAAATATGGATATGCAAATGTTGAAATAAAATATGGGGTAGAAAGACTCCTTCACAAGTCTTCCCTTGGTACCTGAAAAGCCAACTAATTAAGCTGGCAATCCTATCATCCCTAAAAATGCTCTTTTCTTGCCACAAAACAGCTTGGGCACCCTATAGGTGTCAGTTATATGAAATTTGCAGTTTTATGTCGCTATTAATCCCTATCATAAAGGTGTACACAGACAGGTTAGAGCTGAGGAATTAAGGCTGGATACCCTTTCTAACATCTTGCCAATGGCCTCGTTCACAGGCCTGTCACCTCCTGAGTTGAGTGCTCTAACCACTATGCTATCATAGTCACCACTAGTTTTAGTGAGGTATGGCTTAAAAATAAAAACTACTTCAAAGAAATTATTCAATAATTCTTTAAAATACATGGCCTGTCCTGGACTGGGCAATACAGTCTTACTGGCACACAGGCATTTCACAAATTCGATCATGTAAAGAGATATGATCACTGTATATACACTTAAAAATTGAACTAGGATCGAGGAACGTCGACAACTTCATCATCTGGAGAATGTGACTTGACTAAGACATCCCTCATTCTAGGGGGCTTGCTGCCATTGTATATGTATGTAAGTAATTTACAAATTTTAAAACTAGGTGTACTTTTTTTTTTGTATGACTGAGACCAACCAGGATGGTCCAAAAAAAAAAATTATAACAATAATAAATCTGCCCTCATCGGACCTGGACATGAAGAATACATAATGAGAAATAGAGATGGGGAGCGCTGTGACTTGTCAGATGTGAAGGGATAGTAGGAGATGTATAGCAAATATCCAAGAATATTCGGTGTTGATGTAGGTATAGAAAAAGAACCATAACTGAAGGAAGACTTAACATCGAACTGTCCTAGACAGCCCTATTTAAGTCCAAGAACCCCTTCAGCTGTAGAATCGCAACAGGTGACTGGTTATACAATACTGTACATGTGGTAGTACCAAGGTGGTAAATTTATAAAAATACAGCAAGGCATATGGTAGCAACACCTTCTCCTCTATGAATGTAATAATGTGCATAGAGGATTTAACGAACCAAAATAAACAGCATACAATATTAAATTGTCAATACTTAGCTCTACCACCAATAGACTAATATATACGATATAGTATCCCCTAAGGAGTACTTAGAATATACTTGAACTTCTTTTTGACATTACCTTAATGACTAAGCAAGTAACGAGTACTCTTAAATTAAGACCTTACCATAATTATTTATACTTTTGCAATAATTAGACAAACCTGCAAGTTTTTCAGCTGGTCTTCATAACCTTCATACTGTTTCGTCATCTCTTCTAGCTTGGCATTGGCTTGAGTTTCAGACAAAGTCTTTTCTTCTAGTTGTTTCTCATATGATTGGTTGAGACCAAGATTTTCTTGTTCAAGGTTTGTAATCTTGTCTTCCAAGGATCTAACCTTAGAGAAAAAAAAAGGGGGTGGGGGTTAAAAATCATAAATGACGTATACTCAAGTCCCTAATGAATGGAAAGTACAGTACATATTTGGAGATTTCTAAAGCTCTGAAATTTTCACCCAAAGCCCTCACTAAAAGAAGTGAAAAACAACCATATCCTCAAATCCAATATAATTTAATAAGAATAGGGAGATATTTCAGCAATGAACAAAGCGGCACTAAATACCATATATCAAAGCTACAATATATGTAATGACAAACTGGCAGCAAAAATATCATCAATTCCGAGGATAGTAATTAAAGTTAGTGCAGTAACAGAAATAGATTTGACTTGTCAGTTAACTCTGAGATACATAAGTAGAAATATGCCTAATGCTATGATTTATGATGGGTTCAGTCCTTCACCATGTCCCACAATATGCAACATAGCTATATAAAGCAATAGTACCGGAATTGGTGGTGCCACATTTGACAAGCTATCAAGTTTCATGCGTTAATATTTTTTCGTTAATACACGAAAAAATATTAACGCAGTACAAGGGTTTTGTTGTCTCAATGCCATGACAAGCTATTTACATTTTTTACAGTGAATTAGAGAGCTTCTTTAATAACTAAAAATTCAGTGGAATACAATTTTCAGCATTCATAATCCATTTAACAGACCTAATTCAGGATGTTCTCTGCCCATAGCATCTTGTAAGCATAAACCAGTAAAGAAACAGTGATGCCTTAAGTACAAGGGCCTCAAAAACAGTAAGAATGTAGTCTGGATGCATGTCTAATATGTAGCAATTAATAAAAATTCGATGGTAATATACAAAACTTTAGAAGACAAAGTGGAGAAAAAACTTTCCTATGCAAGACTTGTACAAATGACGTCTTTAACACTGCCAAATCATTCTTACAAATATTATGATGACAACCCAATAAGGACTTAGATTTTTTTTATAAAACATACAGCAAAGCAGTCTGCAACAAATAAATAAATGCATACAAGTGTGTAGTGGATATAGAAACTGATTACCTTTTCAGTATTAGTTTTCTGCTCATTTTCCGCTTCCTTCAAATGATTCTCCAAATCTCCAATTCTGGATCTAAGAGTAACACGTTCTTCTTCCATCTCTCTCTCAGTGTTTGATATTTGCAGCTGTAACTTTGCAAGGTTTTCCTCTTTGGTCTCCACAGTCTTTTCAAGGTTATCTCGTAATGTTACCGGATGGAGTTTTTCTTCACGTAAGCCCTCGATACACTGCTGCATTTCCTCTACTGCTTGAGACTTTTTTTTCATGTCGATCTAGAATTAACAGTTATATTAATATTTAAGAACTTACATGAACAATATGTGAAATATATTTGAAGTTTTACTAATAACTAATTATACCTTTATACCTATTTCTGAATTCCCTGGGTAAAAGAGGGAAAAAGAATTTATCACAATAAAGCTGGTTTTATATGATATAATACAGGGGTGCAGTGCATCCTACTGCATACATATACTGAAAATTTAAACAAAATGAAGAAAAATAAGTTTACTGACTATACCTTCAACTGAGTAATCTGAGTACAGAATCCATCACTCGAGGTTTTCAAGCTCAATATTTCTTTCTCTGCTGACAACGCTGCTTCCTTTGCCTGTTTAATCTCACTTTCAAGCCGTTCCTCTAGATCACGATTCTCGGCTTCCTCACAAGCTATTGAAGTCAATAAAAATTCTCAAGAGTATTTCGGTTTTCAAGCATTATAGTACTGTAGTTAAACCAATATGCAGTGCATGCACTTTCCCTAAATACCTTATGAATCAAGAGTTAACACGTCAGATGGCCATACTCATGGTTTTAGTAACTCTCCAAACTACTCAGGTCTCAAATTTACTGGCACTTAGAATCTGTTACAAACCAGTCTTTTCTAGCATGGTCTAGACACTGAGAAAGAATAGACAAGGAGGGAATAATTAAGGGAATTTATAGGTCAGCTTTATTGAATATGGAAACTAGAAGTAAGCCATGAAGAATAAGGATGGAAATATGTAATTTATTTTTTTTTTGCCTGTCCTGGTGTCATAATCGTATGTGTTTAAGAAAAACAAACACACACACACACACACTTCTGTCTACAAGAGTCCTTGGCATAAAGGGGGTGAAAGCACTCAAGTGATAGAATGAACTGGTCCAAAGCGCTACACAACCTACTCCGTAAATTGTCCATGAGAAAATTCAAGTCTACATTGTTAGGTCAAGATATACCAGGGAAAGGTGAGGCCTGGTTCCAGAATTTATCCTTAGCAATAGCTTAATTTATACAAAGTAAGAAGTGGCACAGACTCAGAATAAAAATATGGCTATAACTTTTAGAAGACATCAATACAGGCTGAGGATTCAGTGAAAGAAACAAACATACAAGGTGAGGCATCTGTACCAAAGACTAAGTAGCAAATGTCATGATAAAAACACACAAGAGTACAGACTCCAGCAATTATTCAGCAATTGCTCTCCACAAATGGCACTGTGCAGCTAAGAATGAGTTAATACGAATTTGGAAATGTTAAAACATTAGTACAGCAAACAGCATGATTTAACCCAGCTAAGTTTAGATGTGTTCTGATTCTCTTATAGGACTGAAAAGTTCAAGATAAGCACGTAAAAGGATTTATCATATTTAAATGTCACTACCAATAATCAGTACATAGACAGTTGCAACACAAAAGCAACAAGGAATTTAGGTGTTGCACCAACTAGAGGAAAGGGCATGCAATATTCCAAATGGTTCGATATCAAAAGAATGCCTCTTTCAATATTCTAAGTACAAAAAGCATAAAAAAAAATATCTAACCTAATGCATCCTCCAGGGTCGTATATTTCTGTACAAGATCTTTCATGTTGGCCTCCACTTCCTCCTTTTCCTCTCTGCATTTTTTAAACTCCTCTTTCAAACTATTCAAATCTCCTTCAGAAGCCATGCGTACAAGCCTTTCTCTGTCCAGCTGTTCCAGTGTTTGCGATAAAACACGTCTAGCTGCTTCGTGTTCTAACAGGGAATCTGAGTACTTCACGCCCATGTCTTCTAAGTCACTTTCAACACTTTTCATCCTGATAGAAAACCAAGCTGTATGATTTTCTAATGTGTGAAACTATGAGGCGATATAACAAGGTATTAAGTTTAAATTTTAGAGCAGAGGTGTTCAATTTAGGTGCCCAATGATTGAATGAAAACATAAACTTTTCCAGCCAATATTAATAATTTTATTGTAAATACCGTCTATTTCCGCATATAGGACAATCTTATACTGCCATTCTTAAAATCAAACAATGAAATCTAAGTGGTGTTCATTGGTGGGCTAGCCTTGGCCTCGGTGCGATAACCACAGACATACATGAAAAGATTAACATTAGGAAATTAACTGATAATAAAGGTAATAAAATCATTTATACCTTATATATTATTGGCACATCTTCATAGTCAATAGCCTATTTGAGAAATAATTCCATATAAATGAGATCAACTTTTATCTATGCGTTAATAAGCAATTTTAACGAACTTAAGACAGTTTGTGATTGTTGAGAAGGTACAAGTCAATGGCCATTAATACACCAGGATGTTTGTAACTGTTTAGAACAGTTCAGTAAATCGAACGATAATTGTCGTATTGATGCTATGGGTTGTTTGTGATTGGCAATGAAACGTAAACAAAACAATGTTTTACAGTAAGTAAAACAACATCTTGATTCTTCAGGTCGTGGGTTCATGGCCCACTACTGTCTGAGGTTAGAAAGGGCATTCACTCAGGGTATATGTCACACTTTGCAAAACCAAAGTCCTTTACATAACCAATATTTCATAAGATATCTGTTGTTGCAAAAGCTAGCCTACATACATATGGTTTTGAAATTTAGAAGTCTTCTTGTACTTCAGATATGTGATAAATACTTGAAAATTTGCTATAATTTTTACCTCGTCTTATACATGGAAATATATGGTATCCTATAAGCTGACAAGACAAACTAAGTCTCTATTCCCGGGAATCTATTATATGTTCTTTATTATATGTTCTTTACATTTACCATGATTCAAGCATTATATGGCAATAATATTAATTTTTCTTAATAAATAGAAGTCATAATCCATATACCAACTAAAGAGAGCGGGGAAAATATCGACTCCAAAAAGAGTAAAGGTGACATAATATTCAGTTTCCTAAAGCAATTACTGTACATATAAATAATCATGACACTTGAAATGCTTATTAAGAAACACTCAAACTTACTGCTTTTCTAGCTGATATACAAGACTCTTCAATCCATCCCTTTCTTCAGTTAATTCGCTGATTTTCTTCTCTAATTCATTAATTCTGACATCTTTATCACCAGGTGCCTTGCGCATGGCTTTCATGGAGAGTGACCTGGTTAAAGGGGGAGGTTTCTGGGTCTGCAATAAGGGGGGAAAATGTGACTTTACCTGAAGCAGCTTAGAACCCCTATTTCTATTATTATTAATTAAAAAAACAGGACACACTAATCAAAACAATGGGAGCACTGCAAAGATTTTGTCCTCCACTGGTATCCTGATACTGTATATGCCAATGAAAGTACGATATAATGAAGAGTACCCTCACAACTGAGGAACAAATAGGGTTCTAACTGAAAACAAGAGTAAAGCACTTCTTAATTCACTAAGCTCATAGCTTCAACAAGTCCAAGGTTACTGCAATAAAACAGTCCCTAGATACGAATTTTCTACTTAGCTACATTGAGGAGTAATTGTGGATAAGGAGGAAATAGCAAGGTTCCATTACTTAAAGCAGTCATGGCTGTTTAACACAGACCTTTAAACCTTTGGATATCTAGCAAGATAGGATCAGTGGATGTTGTGAAAAAAAAAGGCACAAGCAAAAAAAGAAACGAAAATCAGCATTAAAACGATTGCAGCAAGAAAAATGTCAGTGTGGATGAAAGTAGCAATGAGAATGATGTCATGTCTATTCACATGAACAAAAAGCAAGGTACATGACAATATCTTTAAAATAGGGGCTGATATTGTCACTATGTGTGAAATGCAAATGTTGGCAAAAACCATAGGTCTTTCACAGCTTAATACTGGAAATCCCATGACAGTTAAGGTATAAACAAGGTAATTCTTTGTCAAACAGAGGCAATTGATTACTTAGTGCATGTTGCTAGACCACATACAGTAAGTATTCTTGCCATTTAAAGGAAAAATTTCATCTAGAACAATCTGCACAAAATAAAGCCTGATCAATACCCAGCAACGCTTCTGATTACCCTAAAACCGTTGTCAGTTTTAGAGCAAGTTCAGGTGGAGCCTATTGAATGAATCACTACCGCAAGCATACCCTGTTACATACAGCTAGTAATGTAATATATAATAACTGGATGGCTTAGAAAATTCTTGAGACAAAAGCAATAGACCAATAAAGATATTAGAACATGGTAGTAAAAGGCCCATTAAAGAAACAACGTGAAATATATCTGATGTACTCAGTAACTGTGTGATCTAATTTTTGTCACACTCTCAAAATACTTCGATAAGGTGACCAGATTAGGCCACAAAATTAAAATGTACTTCAAATACTGTTCACATTTGTTGTCTTTCATGGGTCTTTTCCTACCTTTTCAAACTGCACGGTAACAGTTTAGCATTATTTCATTTATAACATGGTTATGACTTGAAAAATTGTGTGCATAATTGTCACAGCGGCCATCATGAATAATGTTTACACAAAATATCATTAATAATATTTGCATCATGAATAATGTTTACACAAAATATAATTAATAATATTTGTTTCACATGATATAATGGGTACCATTAGAGTAAGGACAAAGCAAAGGTACAAAATACCTGAATAGAAGTAGGTGTAAAGGCAAGTTCCAAGAAACAAAGCATAAAACACAGGCTAATATTATGTTTCATGAGAAATGTAGACAATTAGAAAAGCAACACATCATAAATTATGCTATCAAAATTTAAAAAAGATATAGATAAAATTTTAAGTCATATTTTAAAGTTGATTGCTATATAATGGAAGTCCATCTTTGGGATTTCTAGCTATGAATTTTTTTCTTACAAACCGATCTTCAAGTTTATAGACCATTATACATTTACATCTCGAGAGAACACAGCACCACACACAAAATTTCTAAACACGTCAACTTTTATGCCGAGATAAATAATAAAAAAATTGAATATTTTCAATAAAATTCAAGAATGGGGAGAAAAAAATTACTACTAAATCATCCTCTGCATTTGAATGGGGGTGAATGCAGACATGTTGGAACTTGGGAACTTAAGGCTGGATGCCCTTCCTAATGCTCTGTGGTGGGCTCGAATGTGGGTTTGCCACTTCTTGAATCGCTCTAACCACTGTGTCACCTCGGCCCCCAAATACTACACAGTTTTTTGTCACAATTAGTCTTCACTCGCATTGGGGGGGACAAAGACATGTTGGAGCCGGGGGATAAGGCTGGATGCCCTCCTTAACGGTCCTTGGTGGAACAGAACCTGCACCAGTTGCGTCCTAAATTGCATGAACTACCACAGCAAATGCATCGTACAAATTTATGATATACTTACACTCACAAAAGTACCACAACTTGATGCTGTTGATGCGGTTGAGCAAGTTGAAGAAATTAACTTGGATGAGGAGGTGCAAGTACGTTGCCTGATGGGTGATTTAACCAACGGTCCAGTATAAGCTCCTGGGCCTGGCACCACCTAAAAAATACACCATTCTATGTAATATATATGATTGCATAGCCATGAGCAGTCATTACAAAATTTAATTTGTCAATAAACCTGGATGTCTAAAGAGTTAAATACCTTTCTGAGCTAAGAAAAACAATTACGCCTCAACATGCAAAGGTATATGCATGCACAAATTAAAAGTATATTTCTTTTTCTAAAGCAATGGAAAGTAACACTGACAACGTTTTCCAGAAACAATATTGAAAAAATATTTAAATATACTGTATTTGTGAAGAAATACCAAGATCAACCCCTTTGAAAAATAAAAATAAATCCATTTAAACAGTTCAAAATTTATATCTTCTAAAAGAGGAATATAATCAAGAATAAATTTCAAGAGATTAAATTGTGTCAAACACTTCCATATGGATAAAGGAAAATAAGTATTTACATCCAATTACGAACACATCAATAATATACAAAATAAACCATACAATTTCTGTTCCTAAGTATCACAAATAATTGTGCTTAATATGTTCATGATCTTCCCCATCTATTCATAAAGGGCTTAGTATAGCTGACTGATGATTCACTTCAAATGACGTATCACTCGGCCACGATTCCATTAGATTTAACATCATTTTCAAGGAATATATAAAGGAAAATAAGAATATTGTTCCAAACTTTAGAGCAGGAGATTTTGAGGGCTTAAAAACTAAATTATCTAATGAGGTATGGGAAGGAATTTCTGGGGTGCAGATGTGGGTAGTTAATCCAGCAGGTCAGGTCCCAGGTAGAAGAGAGCCCCGAGAATTGAGTACCACAGGCCAAGGATTATCACTAGATAAGATCAATGCAGTGAATTCTCTCACAGGAAAGAACAGCAGTCCGTCAGTTAATATACATTTGGATGAGGAATATAACAATTTTGTCATGACTCTTAAGAATAGTCAGAAAGACTATATTCCCATGAAACATTTCAGATCAAGAAAAAAATGACACTAAATGGATGAACAATAGAATAAAGAATGTTATAGGTATTAAAAGAGGAATATACAGGAAAGCAAAAAGAGGTGAAGAGCAGGTGAGGCAGCAATATATACAGTTAAACAGGGAAGTTAAAAAGATAGAGAGTCGAAAAGAAAATACGAAGTTAAAATAGTAGGAGAAGCTAAAGAAAATCCTAAAGGGTTTTATCAACACTATCGAGCAAAATTTAATGAAAAAGTCGAACCAATTGAAGTAGCCAATGGCCATATCACATATGATGATAAAGTGATGTGCACATGTTTAAATGATTATTTTTTATCTGTATTTACCAATGGAAACTTGGAATATATTCCGGAGGTAAAATCCATTTACAGAGACAGTCCCGATAATATGCTTAGTTCAATAAATATTACGAGAGAGGAGGTAATAAAAGAAATAGATAAATTAAAGGCTCATAAATCTCCGGAACCTGATGGAATATATGCTAGAATATTAAAGGAATGCAAGGAAGAGCTCAGTTGTCCACTAACTGCATTATTTAATAATTCAATAAAATTAGGATCGGTACCCATGAAGTGGAAATTGGCAGATGTGGTACCAATATTTAAAAAAGGAAAACGAGTTAAAAAGAATATTTATAGGCCTGTAAGTTTAACGTCAACAGTGGGTAGGATTCTAGAATCCATCATTGCAGATAAAATAAGGGCACATCTAGAATTACACAGACTGATAAAACTTTCACAACACGGGTTTCTGAAGGGTTTTTCGTGCCTTATAAACTTACTTTCTTTTTATTCAGATGTTGTTGTTGTTTGAGGTTAAAGCCAACCTTGTGTTGGCACGGGCCCTTGTTCAAAGAACGGCCCGTAGGTTAGAGGTTATACCTCTTGGTTTGTTTTATCACCTTGGTGGTTCGAAAGTTTCCAAGGTGGTGAGATGTGTGTCTATGTTGTCAAGTATTTCCTTAACAATTTTCGCTGCATGAACTGTCGCATTGGTGTGTTGTGGTTCCATGTTTAATCCGTTCCTTAAGCTGTTTGTCTTTGGACATTCTAAAAGATAATGCAGCAGGGCCTTATCAGTTATCATTTGACAGTGTGCACACTCTTTTCTGGGGTTCTCAATGATTTCCCAGCAGCATTTGTAGCCTAGCCTGAGTCTAGCTATCATGACAGCCAGACTCCTTGGGGTGTATTTGGATACCGGTGAAGGCTCTAGCTTTGTTGCTTCCCTGTACCACGTGGCAGAGTAGGAGCTTCTGTTGACCCAGTAGTTGTGGTTTTCCTGCTTTGATCTCTGTAGTGCCTGCTTGGTTTTTGATTTGTATTGTTGAAGACTGGGTTGTATAGATTGCTGTATGCTGTGGCATAAGACGGCATCCTTGGCAAGTTGATCAGCCTTGTCATTTCCAGGGATGTTGATATGGCTGGGTATCCAGTTGATGGCTACCGGTCTTCCTTGTTCTTGATGTTGCACTAGCAGTGTTTGGACCGTGCTGATTAGGTTGATGTTTTCTTTGAACTTCTGCTGCTGTAGTGCTTGGACAGAGGAGAGTGAGTCGGTGTGTATCGTAACAGGTCCTTGTCCTTTTTCAATTGAGTTGTGCAGAGCCATTTTGATGGCATATAACTCAGTTTGCAGAGTGGAGCAGGAGTCTGAAAGTCTCCAGGAGGCTGTAAAACTCTCCGAGTAGACTGCCGCTCCAGTTGCAGGGATACCAGCATTGACAGTACCATCTGTGTAATAGGAGACGCCTTCTGCTTGGTTGGTTTCAGCGATGGCAGCTAGAGCTGCTTCATGCAGTTGTATCTTTGAACAGGCTTTCTTACTATCAGGAAGACTAGTGGTGTTGAATTTTGCAGGGTGTGCTCTCCATGGGACTAGCGGCTTGTAGTTGGTGCAGGGCTTGTCTAAGTTTATTCTTGCCAGTTCAGATGCCATGTTGCATTTGTGAATACTTTTCAGAAGGTGGCCGGCATAGCTGTTTGGGATAGGGAGGTCAGGATGTTTGTTGAGGGCATCTTTCAGCCTTGTTTGCGTGTGGGATTTCCTTTCGGATAGCAGAACCTTTGTTATGGAGTTGGTGTTGGAAACGTTTATCCAGCTATATAAGGGAGGTAGATTTGTTTCCATTTGTAGGTTGCATATCCTGGTCCACATAGGAGCCCCCAGCATGTAATGCATGGCGTTGTTCTGGATCACTTCAATGGTGGAGATTTGTTGTGCATTGAGGTTGGCTAGGGTTGGGGCGCTGTAGGTAATCAGGGATCTAATGGTGGCTGTATAAAATTTCCTTAGGACCTGAATACCTGCTCCTTCTTGGAGAGATGTCATATATCTCATAGGGGTTAGTCTGCTGTGAGCTCTTTCTCTGAGATATGTGATCTGAGGTTTGAAGGTGAGATGCCTGTCTATGTAAACTCCTAGATACATGAATGTATCCACCCACTCTATGTTTCCATTGGCTAGGGTGATCGGGGCTAGTGGTACTGGAGTTTTTACGGCCATAGCTTTTGTTTTGTTTCCGTTGATTTTGAGCCCCAGCTCCTTGCTTTTCTGATGGAATAGGTTTACTGCTTTTTGAGCGCTGGCTAATCTATTGCCTCCTCTGCTGATGAAGACTACATTGTCGGCATAGATGAAGATGTCTACTCCTTGGGGTAGTTGAAGTTGAAAGAAGTTCTCCATCAGTACATTGAAAAGCAGTGGACTGAGGATGCCTCCTTGTGGGGTACCATTTTCTAATTTCTTGTAAGTTGATAGATGCCTTTGGAATTTTACTCTAGCCTCTCTGTTTCTGACATGGTTTGAGACCCAACTTAGTAGATGTCCCTTAACTCCCTTTTTTGCTAGGGAGCTCAGGATGGCTGCAGGATTAGCCAATTCAAAAGCCTTCTCAAGATCTAAGAAGACTACAACTGCGGCCTTGTTGTTAATGCAGCTGAGGACATCCATAATACACTGTGTGGTGCCTACATTATCTCTGTAGGCATACAAGTGAGGGTGTAAGGGGCCTATTTTGAATTTTAATCTTTTGAGCACCATTTTTTCTGCTGTTTTTTCTAAACAGCTTAGTAGCGAAATGGGTCATAGATTCGTTGGGTCTTTGGGTTTTGGGATAGGCTGAATATCTTGTTGACTCCAGATTTTTGGCCACACCCTTAATAAGTAAGTGCTGTTTGTCAGATGGAGGTAGGCGGCTTCACCTGCAGTGCCCATGTTGTTGATCATTGAGTAGGTGATGCCGTCTGCACCAGGGGCTGTGTCTTTCCCTCTATGTTTGGTGTTTCTGAGTTCTTGAGAGGTGAATGGTGCATCTGTCTCATCTTCTTGATCGCAGGCATGATTTATGATGTCCCATCTTTGTAGCCTTAGGTCATTTTGGACTCTAATTGTGCTTGGTGGAAGTTGTTGGGTTGCTGAGCGGCTGGAAAACGTGTCTGCAAGTCTTTCTGCTTCCTCCATTGGTTTTGGATGCGTGGGTATTTTGGTTGATTTTTTTCCGGACACTCTCCTGAGCATTTGCCATAGCTCTGTGAGGTTGGTGTGCTGGTTTAGGTTGGCACACCATTCAAGCCATTTGTCAGTCCGGATTTTTGAGACAGTCTTGTGGGTGTCTGTGACCACTTCCCGAAGTACTGCTCTATTAGCATCTGTGGGTCTTTTCCTATATAGCTTCCTGACCCTATTTAATCTTTGGTTGGCCTCTTTCACTTCTTGACAGTCGTACCATGCATCTTTATATTCCCTTTTTGGTGGTTTGTGTTTTGGTATGGCATCATCGGTTGCTTTGTGGAAGGCGGAGATGAAATCTTGTGCTAGGATGTTGATGTCTTCGGGTGCAGTATAATTTGCATGCCACTGTGTTAATGATTGCTGAAATTTTGTCCAGTTTGCCAAGTTTTGATTCCACTTGGGAGGAGGAGGTGGAATAGGTGGAAGTTTAGGCAGTTGGATGCCTGTCTGAGTGGCATAGTGATCACTCATGAGGTGAGGATGTATGCTCCAGTCAGTGTGGGGAGAGAGGGAGGAGGTTATGAAGGACAGGTCTAGTCTTCCTCCTCGTACATGTGTTGGAACCCCACTGTTTATAAGATTGATGTTGGGGAATTCATCCAGAAGATGAGCAATATGTTTGCCGTCATCATTATTTGGCCTTATTGAGTTTAGAATTGTATGATGGGCATTGAAATCGCCACCTATGAAGGATGGCTCCTCAGCAGCAGTTGCAAAGAGCTCTCCACCCTCCAAGAGGCCGTTTATATGCTTGTATATGTTATATATTGTTAAGTTTTGGTTTAGAAGCTGTATTCTGACAGCCTGGATCTCCACGTTTTCCCCGCAGCTTGGAGGGTTGATGTTGGTGGCTGGGATGCAGTTTTTGACTAGAGTTATTAGTCCTCTATTGGTATGGTTGTCTGATGGTATTGTGAACGCTTTGTATCCTGTGAAGTTGAATCCTTTTTGTTCTTTGAACAGCGTTTCTTGTAGAAGGATGACGTCAAAATCTCCTTCCTTGGCTGCTGATTGTAGGGAGGCATACTTGGGTTTGATCCCACAAACATTCCACTGCAAAATCCTTATGGAGTCAAAACTTTGCTGTAGAGTTCCGAGGTGGTCTGTTCCCGTTCCTGCTCCCTCCTTGCGAGGCGGGGATCGCGAGATGGAAGGACCGGGAATTGGTTGATGCTGTGCATCAGGGGGGGCTGGCTGGTGGCCACATGACCCTTGGGTAGGTTTTCGTTGGTTGTTCTTCTTGGTGCAGGTTGAGGAGATGGGGTGGTTTCTGTTCGTGCTCTTGGCCCATTTTCGGTCCGAGCAGCTGGCTCTTGAGGTGCTGGGCAGGCCTGGGCAGGATAAACTGAGGTCCTGGCTACTGGTTCGGGGGTGTGGGTTCTTGCCTTGTACATAATTTTGTCCAGTGCTCGGCTCAAAGAGCTTTGTTCCAGCTGGAAGTTTAACAGTTCTGCTAGCTGGTTGGCGAATCCTTGAAGCAGTGTTCGAAGTTTGTCCTCCTTTATTGTAATGGTGCATGACTCCGCTGGAGGTGTTGTCTGAGTAGCACGGTGAGAAGGACTGGGGTTTTGTTGAGGCTTTGGAGTTTTCTGGGTAGGTGGTTTTGCCAATGGTTTATCTAGATTCAGTCTTCTCCTTGGAGGACGAGGGGTTCTCTGAGGTTGGGGCCTGTTTTCCACCACAGGTGCTACGACTTGCCTTGGAACTAGGTTTGTCATAGTGGTTCTGAGTGGTTGTTTGGGTGGTTGAGGCTTCTTGGCAGGTTGAGAGACGGTTTTGGGCCGAGTTGTAGTTTGAATGCGGCTTAATCTCATTGGGCATTTGGGGTTCCACGCATGATGGTTCCCCTTGCAGTTTGGGCATCTCGCTGTGGTTGCTTTGCCCTCCTTGTGCGCTTGGACACACTTTTCCGTGCTGTGTCTTCCACTGCAAACGGCACAGACTTCTGGAAGGGTGCATTGGGTTTTGTGATGTCCGAATCTCTGGCAATTGAAGCATCTTAGTGGTTCCTTGATGAAGGGTTTGGTGGAGAAGGACCCCCAGATGCCCAAATTCACCTTTGCTGGAACTCGGCCCTTGAAGGTGGCTACTATCGTCTGAGTTGGCTGCCCAGTCTTGCTTGTTTGCCTGGTAGCTTCCATGATGTACGGAAGCTCTAAAAGTGGAGCCATATCCATCACTATTGGGTAGTTGGTTATGACTGCCATGCAGGATTTTTCTCCTGGAATTAATTCCTGCATGAAAACTTGGCGAGATGTCTTCAGGTATTGGTAGGCTTCCTGGTCTCTCGGGGTCAGTATCCATTGTCCCTGTAAGTTGGGCCGTGCAGTCATGTTGATTCCTGGTTTTGTTTGCTGTATCAGTTTCACAGCCTGGTAGTTTATTCAGAAGTTTATGAGGCAGTAGATTGTGGCAAAGAATACGATATAATATATCTAGATTTTAACATAAGAACATAAGAATAAAGGACACTGCAACATGCATACTGGCACTTACGAGGCAGCTCCATTTTTTAATGATATTTTCAGCATGTCTAACCTATTCTATTCTACTCTACTTATTTATTCTATTTTTCTTTTTATGATTTTTCTAATAAGCACTAACCCTACCTCTGTCATATGTCTATCTATTCTACATTTGAAGGTGTCTAAGGTATTGGCATTTACTATCCTACTAGGAAGCCTGTTCCATGCATCAGTTATTCTATTACCAAACCACTTTTTGCCAATTCCTCTTCTGAACCTAAATTTATCAAGCTTAAATCCATTATTACGAGTTCTGGTTTGATCATGAATTTTTAAAACTTTATTAATATCACCCTTGTTAATCCCTTTAAACCATTTATACACTTCAATCATAACCCCCCTAACTCTGTGCCTCTCTAGAGAATGTAGATTAAGTTTTTTTAATCTGTCCTCATATGGAAGATTTCTGATATTGTGTATTATCTTGGTCATTCTTCGCTGCACTCTCTCCAAGGATTTAATTTCCATCCTATAATAGGGTTACCAGAATTGCACAGCATAATCTAAATGGGGCCTAACTAATGCAAGATAGAGCTGCAAAATAACTTTTTCCGTCCTATTGCCAACACTTCTTGAGATAAATCCTAAAACTCTGTTTGCTTTATTTCTGACTACTGTACATTGCTCTCTTGGCTTAAGATTACTACTCACAAGAACTCCCAAATCCCTTTCACACTGAGAACTCATGATTTCATGGTTATTTAGCTTATAACTCGTATAGTCTTTTATAGTACCCATTTTAACTACTTTACATTTTTCAACATTAAATTCCATTTGCCATTCGTCCGACCATTCAGAAAATTTATTTAGATCTTCCTGTAAAGCATGAATGTCTTCTTTTCCATATATAATTCTACCTATTTTAGTGTTATCTGCGAATTTACTTAGGTTACTACTGATATCCGAATCCAGATCATTTAGATATACAATGAATAATAGGGTACCAAGTACCGAGCCATGTGGTACCCCGCTAGTAACCGAGCCACACTCCGATTTCTCTCCATTTATGCAAACCCTCTGTTTTCTGTCTTTTAACCATTCTTTGATCCATCTGAGAACAGCTCCTCCTATACCATGGGCTTCCAGTTTTTTAACTAATCTTTTGTGAGGAACTCTATCAAAAGCTTTGCTAAAATCTAGATATATTGTATCATATTCTTTGCCACAAGCTACTGCTTCGTAAACTTCTGAATAAAAAGACAGTAAGTTTGTAAGGCACGAAAAACCATTTAGAAACCCGTGTTGTGAAAGTTTTATCAGTCTGTGTAATTCTAGATGTGTCCTTATTTTATTTGCAATGATGGATTCTAGAATCTTACCAACTGTTGACGTTAAACTTACAGGCCTATAATTATTCTTTTTAACTCGTTCTCCTTTTTTAAATATTGGTACCACATCTGCCAATTTCCACTTCATGGGTACCGATCCTAATTTTATTGAATTATTAAATAATGCAGTTAGTGGACAACTGAGCTCTTCCTTGCATTCCTTTAATATTCTAGCATATATTCCATCAGGTCCCGGAGATTTATGAGCCTTTAATTTATCTATTTCTTTTATTACCTCCTCTCTCGTAATATTTATTGAACTAAGCATATTATCGGGACTGTCTTTGTAAATGGATTCTACCTCCGGAATATATTCCAAGTTTTCATTGGTAAATACAGATAAGAAATAATCATTTAAACATGTACACATCACTTTATCATCATCTGTGATATGGCCATTGGCTACTTCAATTGGTCCGACTTTTTCATTAAATTTTGTTTGATAATGTTGATAAAACCCTTTAGGATTTTCTTTAGCTTCTCCTGCTATTCTAACTTCGTATTTTCTTTTCGACTCTCTATCTTTTTAACTTCCCTGTTTAACTGTATATATTGCTGCCTCACCTGCTCTTCACCTTTTTTTGCTTTCCTGTATATTCCTCTTTTAATACCTATAACATTCTTTATTCTATTGTTAGTCCATTTAGGGTCATTTTTTTCTTGATCTGAAATGTTTCATGGGAATATAGTCTCTCTGACTATTCTTAAGAGTCATGAAAAAATTTTTATATTCCTCATCCAAATTTATATTAACTGACGGACTGCTGTTCTTTCCTGTGAGAGAATTCACTGCATTGATCTTATCTTGTGATAATCCTTGGTCTGTGGTACTCAATTCTCGGGGCTCTCTGCTACCTGGGACCTGACCTGCTGGATTAACTACCCACATCTGTACTCCAGAAATCCCTCCCCATACCTCATTAAATAATATACTTTTTACGCCCTCGAAATCTCCTGCTCTAAAGTTTGGAACAATATTCTTATTTTCCTTTATAGTTTCCTTGAAAATGATGTTAAATCTAATGGAATCATGGTCACTGTTGCCCAATGGTTCACCAACTTCTAAATTTGTAACCATATTCTCTCTATTACTAAGAACTAAACACAGTATATTCACCCCCCGTGTTGCTTCAAGTACATGCTGAGAAAGGAAATTGTCTTCTACTACTTCCATAAACTAATTAGAGCTACTATCACCTGTTATGGTTTCCCAGTTAATATTTCTAAAATTAAAATTGCCTACAATGCAAACTCTATTTGACCTGGTCACTTTAGAAATTTCATCGTATATAATTTGTGAATATATATTATCTAGATCAGGTGGTCTGTAGAATACTCCTACAACTAGACTTTCTATATTATTTTTAATTTCAACCCATAAGGTTTCTGAATTTAGATTTGTCTTAATTCCAGACTTAATGCAGCTTCTGAGGCTATCTTTAATATACATGATTACCCTTCTCCCTCTTCTATCTGCACAGCAATCCGCATTATAAAGTTTATATCCTGTAATTATGTACTCAGCTTTAAGGTATTTGCTCTCTAAGTTAATCCAACTTTCACTAATGCATATTATATAAGAACATAAGAATAGGGGACACTGCAACATGCCTACTGGCACACACGAGGCAGCTCCATTTTTGAATTATATTTTCAGCATGTCTAACCTATTCTATTCTACTCTACTTATTTATTCTATTTTTCTTTTTATGATTTTTCTAATAAGCACTAACCTATTCATACCCACCCTACCTCTGTCATATGTCTATCTAATCTACATTTGAAGGTGTCTAAGGTATTACATAAATGGAGAGAAATCGGAATGGGGCTCGGTTACTAGCGGGGTACCACAAGGTTCGGTTCTTGGTCCCCTATTATTCACCGTATAGCTAAATGATCTGGATTCGGATATCAGTAGTAACCTAAGTAAATTCGCAGATGACACTAAAATAGGTAGAATTATAAATGGAAAAGAAGACATTCATGCTTTACAGGAAGATCTAAATAAATTATCTGAATGGTCGGATAAGTGGGAAATGAAATTTAATGTTGAAAAATGTAAAGTAGTTAAAATGGGTACTATAAAAGACTATACGAGTTATAAGCAAGATAACCATGAAATCATGAGTTCTCAGTGTGAAAGCGATTTGGGAGTTCTTGTGAGTAGTAATCTTAAGCCAAGAGAACAATGCACAGCAGTCAGAAATAAAGCAAACAGAATTTTAGGATTTATCTCAAGAAGTGTTGGCAATATGACGGAAAAAGTTATTTTGCAGCTCTATCTTGCATTAGTTAGACCTCATCCAGATTATGCTGTGCAATTCTGGTCACCCTATTATAGGATGGAAATTGAATCCTTGGAGAGAGTGCAGCGAAGAATGACCAAGATGATACATAGTATTAGAAATCTTCCATATGAGGACAGATTTAGAAAACATAATCTACATTCTCTAGAGAGGCACAGAGTTAGGAGGGATATGATTGAAGTGTGATATTAATAAAGTTTTAAAAATTCATGATCAAACCAGAACTCGTAATAATGGACTTAAGCTTGATAAATTTAGGTTCAAAATGGAAATTGATAAAAATTGGTTTGGTAATAGAGTAGCTGATACATGGAACAGGCTTCCTAGTAGGATAATAAATGCCAATACCTTAGACACCTTCAAATGTAGATTAGATATACATATGACAGAGGTAGGGTGGGTATGAATAGGTTAGTGCTTATTAGAAAAATCATAAAAAGAAAAATAGAATAAATAAGTAGAGTAGAATAGAATAGGTTAAACATGATGAAAATATCATTCAAATATGGAGCTGCCTCGTGTGTGCCAGTAGGCATGTTGCAGTGTCCCCTACTTTTATGTTCTTATGTAACAATTGGTTCTTCACTTATTAACGTATATAAAAATAAAAAAGGTTTAAAAGCAGGGATTTATAAAATTAATTGCAGTTCCTGCAATAAATCTTACATAGGTCAAACTGGTCGTTCGCTAGGCCAGAGAATTTCTGAGCATAAAAGAGCAGTGAGATATGGTGTTGAAAGTCCTGCTTTATTTGTGCATATGCGAGATACTGGTCACCATATTAATTGGAGTGAGTCCTCATTGCTATATAAGAGTAATTGCCAATATAGGAGAAACATACTTGAAGCAGCCATTATAGGAAAATCAGAAACCTTAAATTTATCAAATGGACAGTGGAGGTCTGACGTTGTGGATGAAGCAATATTAAAAGACCTCATTAAGAAGATTATGCCAAATGACCGTCCACCTGACCTGAGGTCTGAAGATAATCCCATCGTGGATCTTCCTGGCAATCATAGCTAGCATATCTCCCCACCTTTAAGCGGAGCTTTGTATATATCGATTCATTTGTACCTGAAGAAATTATTGAGAACCCCAGAGAAGAGTGTGCACACTGTGGCAAGACAACAAATAAGGCCCTGTTGCATTACCTATTAGAATGTCCAAAGACAAACAACTTAAGGAACGAATTAAATATGGAACCACAACACCCCAATGCGACAGAACATGCAGCCAAAATTGTAAAGAAACTACTTGACAACTTAGACACCCATCTCACCACATTGAAAACTTTTGAACCACCAAGGTGATAAAACAACCCAAGAGTTGTAACCTCTAACCTACGGGCCGTTCTTTGGACAAGGGCCCGTGCCAACAAAAGGTTGGCTTTAATCTCAAACAACAACAACAACACATCCTGAAGAGGACTGGAGTCCAGTCGTAATATATAGTATATCTTCGCTTCTTTTTGTGTTTTATTTATGGGCCTTTTTTTGCTTCATATTGTGCTGTGATATAACAGTTTATTTTGCATATATATATATATATATATATATATATATATATATATATATATATAT
>JAXCGZ010012374.1:0-2500 GCA_037179515.1 Halocaridina rubra | reverse complement strand
CCCCTTAACAATATGGTATCCTAGGTTTACACTGTTTAAGATATCGGACCTTTGTCCTTCTAGACAAGCTTTGCTCTTTAGTATTACTCACAAGATGATATCATCAGGGAATATTCCAACCTTCTTTATCTATTTATTTATTTTCTTCTTCTTCATATTTTGAAGGGCATTTTTGAGCAAAGCCATTCATATTTTGTGTTTTCTCTTTTCTTACCCAATATGACATTTCTATATACAGTATATATATATATATATATCTATCTATCTATCTATCTATCTATCTATCTATCTATCTATCTATATATATATATATATATATATATATATATATATATATATATATATATGTGTGTGTGTGTGTGTGTGTGTGTGTGTGTGTGTGTGTGTGTGTGTGTGTGTGTGATTACCTAATTGTGTTTACGGGAAAGAACCCAAAGCTCGTATCTTCCCGTCTCCTGATCAGTTCCATTTTAGACTTAGTGATACTTATCATACCTGTCCTTAAAACTATGGATTGAGATAGCATTAACTACCTCCTCGCTTAGCCAATTCCAATTATCAACTACTCTTACACTGAAAAAGTATTTCCTTACATCCTGCAAAGAAGTTTTCTTACGAAGCTTCAAACTATGACCTCTAGTTGTAGAGCCAGCCATATCAAAATATCGATCCCTATCCACTCTATCATAACCATGAAGGAATTTAAAGACTGTCACCATATCCCCCCTCACTCTTCTAGCTTCGAGTGATGGTAAGTCTAATTCCCTCAGCCTCTCATCATAACTGAGATTGCGTATTTCTGGCACCAGTTTCGTGGCATGTCTTTGAACTTTTTCAAGCTTAGCTATGTGTGATTACCTAATTGTGATTACCTAATTGTGTTTACGGGAAAGAGCCCGAAGCTCGTATCTTCCCGTCTCCTGATCGGTTCCATTTTATACTTAGTGATACTTATCATACCTGTCCTTAAAACTATGGATTGAGATAGCATTAACTACCTCCTCGCTTAGCCAATTCCAATTATCAACTACTCTTACACTGAAAAAGTATTTCCTTACATCCTGCAAAGAAGTTTTCTTACGAAGCTTCAAACTATGACCTCTAGTTCTAGAGCCAGCCATATCAAAATATCGATCCCCATCCACTCTATCATAACCATGAAGGAATTTAAAGACTGTCACCATATCCCCCCTCACTCTTCTAGCTTCGAGTGATGGTAAGTCTAATTCCCTCAGCCTCTCATCATAACTGAGATTGCGTATTTCTGGCACCAGTTTCGTGGCATGTCTTTGAACTTTTTCAAGCTTAGCTATGTGCTTTTTCAAGTGTGGATTCCAAAAGGGGGCTGCATATTCGTGTTTTGGCCTCACATAGGTTACATAAATATTTCTGAACATTTCCTTGTCCATGTGCCTGAAGGCTACCCTTACATTTGATAAGAATGCATATGCTGCCCTTACTATGCCATTTATATGTATTTCTGGAGACAAATCTGCCAGTATGTTTACTCCTAGATCTCTCTCATTTTCTGTCTCTTGAAGTTGTACTCCAGCCACCGAGTAGTCAAGCTTGGGCCTTCTTGCACTTGTACCCATTCTCATTACCTTACATTTTGAAGTATTGAATTTCATTAGCCACTTTTCTGACCACTCATGCAGATTATTTAGATCCTCCTGAAGTTCTCTACCATTGTTCTCGTTTTTTACTTTCTTCACAATCTTTGCATCATCTGCAAACATATTCATGAATGAATTTACAGACTCTGGTAGGTCATTTACATATACAAGGAACAAAAGTGGCCCTAAAACTGAACCCTGTGGAACTCCACTACTAACTCTTCTCCATTCAGACACTGAGTGTCTTACTCTAACCCTCTGTTCCCTTCCTTCTAAGTAAGTTTTTATCCATTCCAAAACATTTCCACCTATTCTAGCCATTGATTGCAGCTTCCTAATAAGTCTCCCATGTGGAACAGTGTCAAATGCTTTCTGGAAGTCTAGGAATATGCAATCTGCCCAGCCCTCTCTTTCCTGTAAGATTTGGCTTACCTCATCATAAAATTCTAATAAGTTTGTTACTGTTGATCTACTTTCTCTGAAGCCATGTTGCCTCACTGACAAAAAGTTGAAGGATTCCAAGTGAAGAGAGATATGTTTCCTTAGTAGTTTCTCCATAACTTTGCAAACTATGCTGGTCAAGGAAACTGGTCTATAGTTCAGAGCCGTATCCCTCCTTCCCTTTTTGAAGATAGGTATCACATTTGCTTGTTTCCAGCATCTTGGAATCTCCCCTGACTCCCGTGACTCCTTAGTGCCACTGATATTGTGTTTGCACATTTTTTAAGCACATGAGGGGATATGTCATCAGGACCTGTAGCTTTATGAACATCTAAATCCATCTGCGCTTTGCATACCTCTGTGGCTGTAAGGTTGATGTTCTCTAATACCGGCCCTTGAGCTTCTATCACTGCAATCTGAGGGGGTGGGGTATTTTCTACTGT
>JAXCGZ010012373.1:0-29069 GCA_037179515.1 Halocaridina rubra | reverse complement strand
CTCTCCGATCTCTTGAGAGTTATTCTCAAAATTGTTTCTGTGACACTCTTCTTAATGAATACAACATTTTAAATTCAATACTAACTACAGATTGTGTAAATTATCAAGTTTCTACTTTTACTGATGTTTTTACGAGATGTTTAAATGAATGTGCCCCTCTTACAACCAAAGTCATGACACGCCCTCCTGCCCCGTGGATTGACTCTCAGTTAAAAGAGCAAATGAAAAGGAGAGATGACCTCCTAAGGCAATTTAAATCTGATAGACAAAACTCCGAGATGGAAAGAGCCTATAGAAGAGAAAGAAACCTTACTAAAACAATGTTGTCCGAAAAGAAGAAAAATCATTTCAGGGAAGAATTTTCCAAGTATAGGGGAAATATCAAAGGAACTTGGAATGTTATAAAAAGAATAATTCCTGCAAATAAGGAAATCTTAGAAAATTCTGACCTTCTCAGTGATAATGTGGAAAAGCGAGTGAATGATTTTAAGAAGTATTTTGCTAAAATAGGTAAGTCCACACATGAAAAGTCCCAAGATAATAATGACTTGATTATTAATCAACCACATAATTGCCAGCCTCCAGCTGAAATAAATATTATCAATAATTTTAGACCGCACCCAATCGATTTAGTCACACTTATTCTTATCATAAAGAACCTCCCATCGGAACCACAAGAGTTCCGATGGGATACAACTTCGCTTCCTAATTGACTCATTGCCAGTTACAGTATTTTTCATTTTAGTCATTGTTAATACATCCATTGTTACAGGCATTTATCCTAACCTCTGGAAGCATCCCTATATCATCCCCGTTTTTAAGAGTGGAGATACTAATAATGTTGAAAATTATAGGCCAATCTCTCTTCTCAGCATTCTGTCTAAAATATTTAAGAAGGTAGTTGCCACCCAGTTAATAAATTTCCTTGAATCAAATTGTCTATTATGTGAGGAACAACACGGTTTTCGGCCTAAACTTTCGACCGAGACGGCCCTACTTAAAATTACTGATATGAAAATAAGAAAATATCACTTTTATTATTGTTAGATTTTTCTAAAGCATATGACAATGTACACCATCAAATTCTAATGAGAAAACTTTCCAAAGTTCATGTTGACTCATTTTGGTTTGAAAATTATCTGAAAGATCGAATTCAATCAGTTCGAATGGGCTCGACTCTCTCTTCTTCTTTAGATATCAGTTTTGGCATTCCTCAGGGTTCAATTTTGGGTCCTCTGCTTTTCCTGATATATGTTAATGATTTACCTCAATTTATAAGAGATTGCCTACTTATTATGTAAGCTGATGACACCCAGATTATGCTTACTGGTGACATTGATAGAATTCCTGAAATCTTAAAAAGGGCTGAAGATATATTAAACTGTGCCAAAAGTTATTTTAACAGTAATGGTCTTTTACTAAACGAAAATAAAACTAAATTCGTTATTTTTGGATCAAATCAATACCTGTCCCGCATTCCTGAGAACATCAGTATAAATTTCAACAATGTTTCACTCTTCCCATCTAATAAGGTTAAAAATCTAGGAGTTATTATGGACAGTACCATGACATTTAATTTTCATATCGATGGACTACATAAAAAAGTGAACGGGACCCTTATTTACTTGAACAGAGTCTATGAAAGATTCGAGCCTGATTGTAGGGTAATTGTAGTACAAACATTGATTTTAAGTATTCTCAACTACTGTCTGAGTGTTTGGGGTTCCACGACTAAGACCCAGATGTTACGAGTGAAAAGGCTCCAGAATTTTGCTGTAAGAGTTGCCATAGGGGGGGTGGATAAATATGATCACGTGACTCCCCTCTTTGAGAGATTGGGTTGGCTAAGGATGGACATGAAGTTCATATATAATATCTGTCTTTTAGTTTTTAAAATAAATCATGGAATATTACCGGAATGGCTCTTCTCATTGCCAACAGTTAATCAAGTGCGTATCAATAACGTCAACACCAGATATCAGAATTCTTTTTACGTGCCCAGAACTTCCACTGATATTGGGGCAAGAGCCTTAAATGGAATGGGCCCGAGACTTTGGAACTCTTTACCCGCAAACTTAAGAAGCTGCCAAACATTACCCTCATTTAAATCTCATCTTTTAAATCACCTACTTAATAAGTGATTTTAGTCTCATTATTATCCTCCCATTGGGTAGACGAAGTGTACATATGCTTATTTTAATGTGTAAATATTTTGATTATGTGCTTTGCAAATTTCATTTGTTTCATTTTGACATTTTACATTTGTAATTTGTAATTAGATTAATTATCATGTAATAGCTATTTTTGATGGAATAAAGTTTTTGACTTTGACTTTGACTTTGACTCTCTCTCTCTCTTTCATATTATGTTGTTTCTGATGCACACTGGAAAACAATGATCTATTTTTTTGGTTCTTTGTTTCTAAACATTCCCATGAGCTATTTCGATAAGATTCATCTCTCTCTCTCTCTCTCTCTCTCTCTCTCTAACCTCTCATTATTATAGGCGACTTCAATGATAATCTCCTTCTTCCTAATAATAAAATGGGGAAATTAATTCAATCCCTCCTCTTAAATCAGCTTGTGAATAAAGCAACCCGTATCACCGCTAATTCCTCCAGCCTAATTGATCTTCTAATTACCAATACACCTAGTTTTATAGTTCACCACGATGTCTTACCTTGTCCTGTAGGAGACCACGAGCTTCTAATAGCTACACTAATAGCTACTACTAATAGCTACTACTAATACTAATAATAATAATAATAAGGGAATCAAGAAAAAGCCGAGAATTCTGTTAAAATTTCTCTTTATTTCGCAACTGTCCTATCAACAACATTTATATTTGTCCTATGTACAGATCTATTTAATACGTACAAAAGAACTAATGGGGGTATATTGTAGTTCGTTCCGCGCAAAGGTCCCACATACTGCCTCTGAATAACAAGGAGCTTCAGAGAGTTTTTCTGTGATAATAATAATTATACAGTATTCATCATCATTAACAAGACCATATAAGCCAGTAAAGAGATTAAGTTAATAACGTTATAAGTGGACGACGAAGAAACGTGGCAAATATTCAAGTTTCATAATACCGATACTGCAGTAAGTCACTAAAAGTGTATGAATTCTTAGGCCCGATTTCTTAAACAGTGTAAACCTAGGATACCATATTGTTAGTTAGCTAGACACACACAAATGGATTTCATAAACGCATCTGACGCGGTTCTGTGTATGGGCTAGGATCCCTTGCGGGATCCTAGCCATACACACAACCGCGTCAGATGCGTTTATGAAATCCATTTGTGTGTGTCTAGCTAACTAACATTATGGTATCCTAGGTTTGCACTGTTTAAGAAATCGGGCCTTAAACCTAAAGAAAAAATGTTAGAATTCTATATACTTCAACTAAACAGAGGAATATTTTTGCATTGATCTTTCACGCTTTTTTTTTTTACATAAGGTAAATATGGGAGTGTTTGTTACCTTGCATTCTCTCATTAAAAAAAAAAAACAAAATATGAAATAAATGTTACTTATGTGATGGAAAAGGCTGAATACATGTGTTAAACTTTGAAATAATAACAAAAATATATCTATTGAAGAACTTTTGATTAGTAAATATTACAGAGTTTACATATATTGGTAAGAAATTCTATAGATTTCAATATAAAGTAAAATTCATTACAGTACCCGATGTTCAACTACAAACCTTGAAAAGAAAAATGAACATAATCTTGAAATGAGACCTTAGGAAAGCTAGACAGAATCTAGAAGTTATGATTATTAGGAAAATTTATTAGCAATGACATTCTCTGATATAATCTTCAACAACTATATATATTAAAAACAAGAAGGTAATTATATCCATTTAAAACAGAAATCTATTCTATCATGAAATTTCTTTGAACTAACGAGAGAGCACATGTGATGTGTGTACGCAGGCTCTCACGTGTAAGTTCGGTATGATGTGAAAGGCTAACAGAAAACTTATTTAACAATATTATTTAAAAACTTACTATCATTTAATGAAAACGACACCCAAATAGAATATTTATGTGTCTTACGATGAATCAGTATAAATGCCTTGAGGGAATTAAAAACTCGTATGTAGATATATATATTTATAACTCTGTTTAACTTTGAAAAACCAGTGCTCTCATTCTGAAAAAAAGTAGAAAGATAATACGTTTTTAAAATGAGGGCAGTGGTTCTGGAAAGTTAAAAACAATTCATAAATAAATTTAAAAGTAAATTTAAAATATTCTTAATGTTTTTATTTACCTCAAAGCATTTACGACATTAGTAAGGTTATGTGTCCACCCCCATTCGAAAGGGGATTAATAATGACACAAAAATAGCGGTGATTATATGATACATTTTCCGTTCATTTCGAGTTCACAGCATCTAACTGTCCCAATATGACAGACTCGATTTATGTTTTTTTTTTTTACGTTATAAGATTTACAGAAGTATATAACCAGAGATAAACTGTGCGCATTGTTGTAATATATAATATTAAGATAAAGTTACTGACAACATTTAAATGAAAACGAATTTTTCTTGGCTAAATGAATTTACTCTACATTATGAGACAAGAGTTTCAAGTGTTACCATGTCAACAAAAGAATATGACACGAGGAAGAGTTACAACTTTAAAAAAAGATGGGATCATGTAAAGATGAGAAACCCCCAAAGCCCCACATAAAAGTTAAACAACCCCGTAAATTGTTAGGTTAGGTGACTTACTTTGTAAATATGAATAACCCTACAACACCCTGGGGTTGCTCTTCTTTATTAGACCCAAATGCAGTGTTGGTCTAAAATACTTTACATTATGAGATACAGTTCACGTGTTACTTTAACACAAAATATGACACAAGAAAGATTTGCAGTTTCAAAAGAGATGAACAATGGCAGTATAAACATGGTCTTGAGGGTATGATACATATCAGCGCAGCCATTTTGGCGCTAAGCCCATTTTGGCGACTAAAGTAATTCTAAGAAATGAATAAGTCGATATTAAGGTTGCAATATTAAGGATTTAGGACATAATTTTACATATTCTTAGGATAGTCTATTGCCTTAAAATGTGATATCATAAAAATTTATGTATGAAATGGAAATAATGAAAAATGAACGTCTGGTAAAAAAAAATGATAATTCAAAATTCTTTTGTAAAAAAATAACTAACAAAAATTAACCAAACTTGGATATTTCTTGTAATTGCTAAAAACTAACAAACAAATTAACCAAACTGGGAGAATTAACACGAATTAATATTTCTCGTAACTATTAAAAAAGTATAATAATCATAAACCAAACCTGGGGATCAGATTACGAATTAATATTTCTCATAAGTGTTACATTGCAAATTAATTTGTGCATTACATTACCTTGGCAATTAATAAATTACAAAATACAAATATAGTAGGAAATAAGAACGAAAACAGGCTAGATTTGTTAATCATTAAGATCAGAAAACTCTCGTGAAAATACTATTTTATGATAAAGATTAAAACCTTCTCTTATCACGGAGGTAAGACAACTGCCCATTAGGACAATTGCCTCCTTAGGACGAATGCTCATTGAGACAAATGCCCCTGGGGCAACAGCCCCTTAGGACGATTGTTCATTAGGACAACTGCCCCTGGGGCAATTGCCCCTGACAATCTAACCAAACCAAGTATGACAAAAACTTCACTGTGAACTTCTTAAATATGATTAATTTCACTTAATATTATCAAGGGTTCACTGTCCGCTTTTGTAATAAGTTAAGGGCAATCGTCCTAAGGGTAACTGTCCTAAGGGGTAATTGCCCTTATGATCGCGTGTAAGATGATAAATCATATAAACCCAGCCACTAAAGAGGTAAGTTACCACAAAACCAGGCCCAGCCTTAGCAGGAAAAAAAGGGGTGGGGGCTTGGTCTTTGTAGAAATCCACTTAAAATAAGCCCAGCCAACTGTCTACAGAGATGGATGCCGCATGAAGTGGTCTTAAGTGAAAAGAAAAACATGACTAATTGATTTAAATGCTAGATACGAGTAGACCCAAGGTCGTTTTCGGTCTTAAATGAAAGGAAAATAAATGAAAATTTGTCTAATGAGATAGAATTTAGGTTGTTTTATCATCTCTTAGGCCAGATTTGTTAAACAGTGTAAACCTAGGATACCATATTGTTAGTTAGCTAGACACACACAATTGGATTTCATAAACGCATCTGACGCGGTTCTGTGTATGGGTTAGGATCACGGGATCCTAGCCCATACACAAAACCGCGTCAGATGCGTTTATGAAAACCATTTGTGTGTGTTTAGCTAACTAACATTATGGCATCCTAGGTTTACACTGTTTAAGAAATCGGGCCTTTAACTGTTTTGGTTAAGTGATCTCTGAACGCTGATATATAATTTATATTGGCTGTTTAACGAGTCCATGCGTAACAAGATATATAACAGTGCAAATGACAGTTCAATACTCTATAAACCTCACCATTTGAATATCTAGAGAAAATTTAGCACTCGATATAATGCTATATAAGAAAAGATTTTCTCAAAATGTTTTATATATAAGACTTTTTTATTTCAAAAAAAGAACACCCTATTGGATATAAGAAAAATTTTTCTTGGTACTTTCCTATTATCGACAGCCAGGTTTTTTTTTTTCTTCTAAAATGGAAGCTTAGGTTATATATATATATATATATATATATATATATATATATATATATATATATATATATATATATATATATATATATATATATATATATATATATATATATATATATATATATATATATATATATATATATATATATATCTGTGTGTGTGCGTGCAAGAAAAAGTTATATTCATCCTTTAGTACAAAAAAAAAAAAAAAAAAAACTGGTTGCCCATGGATACCTTTATCTGAAAACCAGGTATTCTATGCTATATATAATCATATCTTTGTAAAATATAATTTACACAAATTAGCAGTCACGCTTTCCACTGTAATTTTGTAATCAAAATTTACTTTTTTCAGATACTTTTAAGGCACTGAATAATTATATGCGGACTGAACTTGATAGCTAATCTCTTTAATTAAACATTTAAGGGTTGAGCCTTTTTTAAATCTTGTATATTATTCTTTTTTCTGATTGAATAGCCACTGAAGACACACGATAAGCTCCATTTGGTGCAGTTGTAGTAAGCTTTCTACCTCCCTATATCTAGTATATTAAGTTCTAAGCTAACCTAACCCATATACGTTATCTAAGTTTGGTTGGGTTAGGTTAGCGTTCAATAGACTACAGATAGTGATGTAAACCGGATACTACAAGAACACCCTCCATTTTTATGAATATGAATTATATAGAGGTTTGTTACGAAAAGAAAAATGAATCTATGGAGTGATGAAATCCTTCTGACTGTAATATAATTCATCTTCGAAAATGGACTAAATTACAGTCTTAAAGATCTCACCACTCTGTCGTTTCACTTTTTCTTTGTAGGTCATCTCTCTTCATCTTTGTCACGTGTTTACATATTCGTGGTAGATATATATATATATATATATATATATATATATATATATATATATATATATATATATATATATATATATATATATATATATATATATATATATATATATATATATATATATATATATATATATATAAACTAATCTATTCTTGGCATAATGCATATTGCATTTGCTGATACTGTCTATCGTCTACCAGACTTTAGTCTAAAAGTGTGCCCGTTTAAAAAGGTAAATATTTAATACTATCATAAAATAATCTTTATTCCTGATCTATCATCTTATTTTCAACCCAGTTTTAAACTCAGTTTTTTCCTTGTTTTGTCTTCTTATGTAGAAATTAATAACTCAATGCTATGCCATTAAGTGAAAAATTAAGTTTTAAGAATTAAAAAATTAATATAATAAAATATTATAGCATCACACCTTTAAGTGTGTTATATATCCCTCCTATATGAAAAAAATAATCAGGGTGTCACATGAATCTGTTATACTACAATGTCCTTCGAAAAAATATTGACTGAAATGCATTTTCTGAAAGATACAAGTTAGTTCTAGTAATATTAAGAAAATTCGGTTAAAATGTTGCCTGAGGGAAAAAAATAACAATACACTGCTAAACAGACTGTACAATGTTGTATCTAAATGCCAAACTATTACTGCATTTAGATATTATATATTATATGGGTAAATATTAACCATACCAATAAAGATTATAAATATTAAGTAATCATTGCTGTTATCACGGATTTTGCTAATTGCAAAGCTATAATTAATAATAGATCAACGTGAACAGGGAACTTGAATGTCAATGGATATATATATATATATATATATATATATATATATATATATATATATATATATATATATATATATATATATATATATATATATATATATATATATACTTTATATGAAATGTTGCATATTTTCTCAAATATGTTAAACATTACATATATAATTATTTCAAATAGATGCTAAGCAAAAAATAAAATATGAATGTTTATGTATTTATAAGCAACCAAAACCTTTTGTAATAGGGCAAATAAAAATTAAGGTCATTCTTGTAACAATTCAAAAAAGTTAGAAATTATTCATTACCAACCTTTTTCAACACCTTTCGGCCAGGATGAGAGATTTGGTTTAAGAATATTAAGCCTGTGTGCTGCTTTGCATTCTCTATCAAGTGTATGATGTGGAAAAGTTAGAAGCATTGAATTCTCTACATGAGAATCCAATACATCATAGCAAATGTATGATGCACTGAATAATCTACCAATTGTCTGAAGTACAAATGTTAGTTGCATTGAAGTCTATCAACTGCCTGATAAGCAAATGTTTGATATAATGTATTCTCTACCAAATATTTGATGTTCAGATGTTTGATGGATTGAATTCTCTACCATCTGTTAGATGCATTAGATTCTGTACCAGTTGACCGATATGCAAATATTTGATGCCTTGAATTCTCCACAAATTATATGTTGTACAAATGTTAGATGCCTTGAATTCTTTAAAAATAGTCAGATGTGAAAATGTTTAATGCATTGAACTCTCTACACTTTGTCTGATGTGCAAATGTCTGATGGCTAAAATTCCCTACCAGTTCCTTGATGTGTAAATGTTTGTTGCAGTGAATTCTCTACCAATTTTGTGATGTGCAAAAGTTTAATGTTTGAAAGTGAGAAGAATGTGAAGGAACCATGACGTCTGAAAATATGTTAGTGTTTTAGACTTTACTTCATCCAGACAGGTCACAAAGCTTCCACTGGTGTTGTTGGAGCTTGCCTGTGGAAGTAACCTACAGAATCCCATAAAAAGATATGTAACTCCGTAAACTCTCTGGTTAGGTTAAATTAGATTAAATTAGATCTTGTGACTTGCCTAGCATATATGAATAACCTGGAACACCCTGGGGCTAATTTTCTTTACAAGATCTGTGTTGCTTATAGTCCTACCTGTTAAGGTGAAGGACACAAAAAATTTAATTATATAATACCATACTATCATATATAACTTTCATCAATACTAACATATATATATCATCAGTTAAACTTATGTAATCTGAGAAATAAAAAATAGAGTAATTAATGAACAATATTACAACTGGCCTCACAACCGCATTCGATACGTTGAGACTTGTTTGAATGGCGAAATTTAAAGGGAATTGCTTAGAGCATTAAATTAATCCTTTTCATAACAATCCGTAATGTGATAATTCTAAGCATACAACATTTACATATAATATTGAAAATGCTTTACAATGCTAAATTAATCCGTATGACAGCTTGAAATGTGAATTATGCTCAACATAAAGCAATTACGTATAGTTTCAGGAGTTTTTGGTCAGTAGAGAACTTTAATACACAAACCTATATAGTATGAAGGATTGTCATTATAGCCTTAAATGTATTTCATCTTTTTCTCACTCAAAAATAATATTTATATTACAAATGCGACTGATGAAATATACAGCTTATCCACATTATATATATATATATATATATATATATATATATATATATATATATATATATATATATATATATATATATATATATATATATATATATATATATATATATATATATATTGAAATATAACTTGACCTCTGTAATAAATATAAATAAAGAAAGACAGATATTTATTTTCATATCTTTTATAGTTTATGTCTTAATTTCGAGTTAAATATAATTAACAGACTGTCTGGAAGACAGATGTCTTTTCAGAGCGAATTGCCAAATTTTTTAAAGAAATATTCCATCAACAGAAAGCAATATGCTAGAGGGGCCAAGTATTTTGCCACCATGACTGATTGGCTTTGGATTCTGCTTACTAAGAATTTTGCAATCATATCTGAATGGCTTATGCGTTTGCTATGAATTTTGCCAAAATGTCTGCATGGCTTAGAGAATCTGTTTAATATAAACAAATATCTGCCTCTCTTTACTGTAATTCTAAGAATAGAGCTTTATTATATTTGTATCTTTTTCTATCATAAACATATCTCCATGACTATAGCAATAAGTATATCTCTGATAAAAGTAAAAAGTTAACTATATATATATATATATATATATATATATATATATATATATATATATATATATATATATATATATATATATATATATATATATATATATATATATTTGCAAAACCTAACCTCTGTGTAATGATATAAACATATCTTCTCGTCCTGTGTATAAAACGTCATCTCATGCTCAAATGTTTATAAATTCTCTCACGACATAACAAACTTGCAATATACACAACGATTCTGAGAGGTGTAAATATTGGCTTATATATATATTTTTATAGAATATGTGTAGATATTTAGAATAACTTTATAAAAAAAAAAGATCACAAATCTCTATCTCCCTCTCTACTTTTATATATCATTAAATATTTAAATATAAATACAAAATAGAATTATATATTAATTATTTATATATAAATAAAAAAAATGTAATAATGAATAATTTCTCACAGATTTAACCTTCATAGTTATACGTATGTAGTTCAGCACATGTTTGCCGTTTCATGTGTCATCATCAGTCCCCAAGCGAATGGGGGTGGACGCAGATCCAAGACTGATATAGATATTTAGCATATATCTTTTTAAAAAAGATAAGTTTCATCTCCCTCTCTACCTCTATACATCATAAAAAATATATTTTAAAAGTGTAGAAACGAGAATAAACAAAAAAAAAACTAAAAAAAAAAAAGGAAAACTGCATTTCTTGATTATGTCAGTCAAGAATCTATAAAAAAAAAATCATAATTTTCCTTCTTTTTGGCTCTAAATAATGAGAAAACCAAAGGAAAAAAAGAATAAAATAAAAAGGGATAATAACAAGCCAAAAATAGGCTCCAAGAGGCTAGTGAGAAACAGAAACCCGATACACGTATATCAAGAGCTACTGGAAAAAAGATACTAACAAAACTAAAATATTTCTAAATTCAATCATATTTAAAAGTTATAGGTCTCTAATGAGTGACAGAGGCAAGGGACAGTCATAGCACTAGAGCCCGATATATACCTACCAATACCCAAGGTCCAAGCCCCCTAAATATCAAGTGGACCCAGTGATCTCCAATCAATGGCTTAATAATCACGGAGACCTATAGGAAATCACCATGCCAAACTAGGAAACATTTTCCGAATAAGAAAAATATGAACAACTGTACCATATTTAAATAAAGATGTGTGTTGTTTATACTTTAAAATATTAATAATTGCAAAAGTTAAATAAAAGAGCAACCTACATGGACTATCTCCACAATATACTGAGGTAGAGAGAGGAAACGAAACTCGAGCGACATATTTATCCAACCATAAAATAACTCCGTTAGTCATGTTATTACCTTCATAATGAAGAACATTTAAAAGAACAGAAACGTAGTCTGTCTACATGACTAGAACAGAAATACAGTTTGTCTACATGCTTAGAACAGATACGTAGTTCGTCCACATGATTTAATAAAAAAAAAAACATGTGTTTTACACGTGATTTAAATGAAGTATTAAATGAACAACGCTTTTGCTGAGTCTAACGTTCCTGAACGTTTTTTTACAATAAAAAAAATATAGGAGACTTTAACACACACAAAAAAAACTAAATGTTTTTGGAAAAATACAACACACACACACACTGAAATGAGAAAAACTTGACTGAATCATTATGCAGTATAGCAAAATGCCATAACATTTAATTTCACTCCCAAGATAACTTCATGTGTATATTATAAAATGGAAAAAAAATCACAAAAATATAAACTACAAGAAAAAAAAGGAATAATGACTATTTAAAAGAGTTATGTAAATACCATTTTCTAGATGAGAATTATCTGGTGTAACGTGATACTAACTTTCAAGTGTAAAATATATGAAGGCTTACTAGAAAATAAACGACAACATCTAGAAAACAGAGAGGCATGAGGGATTACTTAAAAAAGTCATAAAAATACCAGTTATAAGGAGAGGAATTATAAGAAAGGGCTATCTAGTTCTAGTGTACCATGACGCAAAATATATTACGAAATATTACTAGAAGGCAAACTACAACATCTAGAAAACCGAAAGGCAGGATGATGACTGAAAAAGTCATAAAAATCACCAGTTATAATGATCATTATGATATTATCTTAAGCCTAGAATACGTGTTGTTGATCCGGCCACAGGACCCATGCGCGGAAAAAAAAAATCTTTCTGTAGATGAGAAAAATTGTGTCAACTTTGAAACATGGGGAAAAAATTGTGTAAGCTTTTTATTATTAATTATAATTGATTATTATATCTTGTTTTCTTTACTTCATTTAGATTACACTCAAACTCATTTAGGCGACTTAAATTTCTAACCAGTATTTGTTTATTTATTTATTTTTGTTTTTGCTGAGATATTAAATATGAAGAGGAAAATGTTTATAATTTAAAAAAAGACTGATAATTTACTGAGCTACTCACTGAAAATACCGTGTACGGCAAATTGCCCCTTAGGACACTTGCCCTTAGATCAATTGCCTCTACGACTGCCCCTAGGACAATAGCTCCGAAATCTTAAAGCAAAGGAGAACATTTGCCCCTTGCTAATGTTTGACAAAATTTCATTGTGGAAAATTTATCATTTCATACTTGTCTAGGTTAGGTTTGATTAGGTTAAATTTGGTTAGGTCATGGGCAATCGTCCTCAAGGGCAATTATTCTACCTGCCAATAGGCATGACGTGAAAACATCCTTCTGAACCACTAAAACAAATTTAAATCCTAATGAATAACATAATGAAATTTTAGGAAATGAATGTATTTTATTGACTGCATATGGTGGTTAGACTTGGAATAATATTTATAATATTGTCTATTAGAGGATTAAATAACTAAACTGAACAGATTAAGAAACAAGAATATTAGATACATAACATTCATATTAAAATATTCTGCAATATTTCATATACTTATTGTGTTCCCTTTATAGCATCATTCGTGACTGGAGAGTAGGTCAGCTTTGATGTCATTAATAGTCTCCATACGAATGGGGGTGGACACAAGACAGGTTGTAGCTGGGGGACTAGGGCCAGATGCCCTTGCTAATGCCCAGAGGTGGACTCTATCATGGGTCAGTAAAAACTATTAATAAATACTGGAAAGACTTTAAGTCGCCCAAATCATGTCAGTAGTTTGCGAGACATTCATTAAAGAGAATGTACTGGAGTTTGCTGTTCAGAAAAGGAGCATTCAACAAAATGAGGTGGGACACTTGCCCTCTTGGACAATTGCCCCATATGACTATTGACCCTAAGCACAACTGCCCCTAACTTAATCTATCTAAATTTATCAATCATTATGTCTTCATTACATGATACATTTTGCTTTAATATATTCAAGAGGCAATTGTCCGATATTTCAGTAAATGTTAGGGGGCATTGTCCTAGGGGGCAATCGTTCCAAGGGTAGTCATCGTAGGGGCAATTATAAGTATTCAAGAGGCAATTGTCCGATATTTCAGTAAATGATAGGGGGCATTGTCCTAGGGGGCAATCGTCCCAAGGGTAGTCATCGTGGGGGCAATTATAAGTATTCAAGAGGCAATTGTCAGATATTTCAGTAAATGATAGGGGGCATTGTCCTAGGGGGCAATCGTCCCAAGGGTAGTCATCGTAGGGGCAATTATAAGTACCCCCAACATAACAGAGGAATTGCTGAGTATTGTACATTATAAGAGTAAATGAAATAAATTAAATAAGAAATAATATCCTAATCGTAATGGAATGAATGCACAGGCAATGAAAGGTGCAACAAAAGTTTACATGAAACGCTCCTTACACAACACACACCAGAACACACGTGTTTGGTCAGTCATTCACTCTCTCTCTCTTTCGCTCTCATTCCCATTCTCCTTAATCATAACAAAATGATGCAGATACCCCCAAATACCCCTCCCCCCAAAGGCCATCACTGTGGAAGAAGAGAAAGGTCAAATAAGGTCACATGTAATGTGTAAATATAGGTAAACTAGGAAAGAAACTAGAGAAATAAGAGTGATGATAACTATTCATGTTAGAACTGAAAGGGGCTTACAAATTTATTATAGTTTTTTTTTTAATAATGGGAGGGATTATTAGTACAGATTAATATACGACTACAGAATAATAAATAATTACTGAAATTATATTTCGACATCAAAAATTATTTTTTTTTCAGGGAAGGAAAGGTTCAGCGGAAGTCTTTAAAATAATATAAATATTTTTTTAACTTGAGTTCCCCTTTGTGACTACACAAAAGTTCAGTGGACAAGCTCTGCTCAATCTGAAATTAAATTACAAGCTAACAAAAATTATGTGAAAGGATGTGAGAATGATGTACGAGTTACATAACAATTAGCTATGCCCTGAGTCCGAGTGGGAAGTGTCTTTCTATATTTTTGTGTCGTTTTTTACAATTATCATTTGCCAGAAAAATTCTTCAAAAGACATGCCAATGTCACGTGTCCCTAATACTTATCAAAGTTCAAATTTTGAGCCCCAGATTTTATTTATAGACCGCTGTGGGCAACAGTACCTACTGTCTGGTTCAGAATGTAAATTTCGAAGTCTAAAAGATCAAGTTCTTGCACCATGAGTTTGGCTCAGAATTTAAATTTCGAAGTCTAAAGATCGAATCTTGCACCATGAGTTTGGCTCAGAATTTAAATTTCGAAGTTTTATGACCGAGTTCTTGTTTCATGAGTTTGGTTCAGAAATTCAATTTCGAAGTCTTAAGACCGAGTTCTTGTGACATGAGTTTGGTTATTGCACCATGAGCTTGGCTCAGAATTCAAATTTCTAAGTCTTATGACCGAGTTCTTGTGACATGGGTTTGGTTCCAAATTTAAATTTCTAAGTCTTAAGACCGAGTTTTTGTACCATGAGTTTGATTCAAAATTTAAATCTCGAATAGAAAGAAGTACATGCATCATTACGTTGGTTCAGAATGTATATTTCGAAGTCTAAGGCTTGAGTTCCTATATCTCTTATAATGCTTATGTTATCTTTCAGGCGTCTACAATATATCAAATCTCAAATAATATCAAGAGAATGGTACTCTATACTTTCATTAAGTTATATACATACTTCTCAAACCAAAACAAGCGTAAAATTGCAAATAAATAAATATACGGTTGGGTAATATAGATGCAAACGAAAATTACAAGAGCTGAGCCTTCAACATAGTTTTACAGACTAAGAGGAAAGGAACAGCACAGATCGAAAAACACGAGGCAGGAGAAATGAGATGAATATTAGTTTCTTCAGAGAAGAAGCTATCAAAAATAGCGTGTCGTGGCATATAGATTATTACATCATTAGTATTAACTTTTACATAGGAAAAATAGTTTACATATAAACTGTCGTTATTCCTAGTTATACCTTATAGAAGTATATGAGAGTGTGCGCTTACATGTTGAAGGGTTTTCATTGTTAATTAATGCCAGGTTACAGAAACACCAAGCTTATGCAGGAAAGGGGAGAAGAACTGGATCTCGTAATGATGAGAAACCATCAGAGCTCACTGTAAAGTTAAATAACCCAGAAAATTGTCAGGTATGGTTAGGTCATGTATGGCTGACTTACGTTAGTTAGGCTAGGTCAGGTTAGATTAGGTGATTTACCTTGTAAATATAAGGAACCCTAGACCACCCTGGGGTTACTCTCTTTTACAAGATCCGAAGAAATATAAGCAAATAAAATACAAGATTTTGGCATACAAACAGTTATGATAACTGGGTTTTGGAATTAAACCTTACAATTCATTTTTTCATTAGAGCACCTTTCAAAGCTTAGCTTAGTTTGACTTAGGTAATTTGCCTTGTAAACATGAATAACCCTAGAGCACTCTGGGGTTACTCTCCTTTATCAGATCCAAGTGACTGGAGAAATTACACATTGGATAATTCCATCTTTGGCTGTTTGCACCTTATTAACCTGAATAAAAAGACTTGTTTTATATTTTTCAGATCTCAAACCTGTTTGTCTTGACAAAAGCTTATAAGATAATAACAAAATCTAGTTTTATCTATTCCTCTGAGTCTCTTTTTACAATATATTCGAAAAATAAATAATTATCAGAACATCTTTAGGTATGTTCAAACTTAAAAAAGAAAAATAATGAATACGTGTCACCTTCATGACGATACATCTTTAAGCAAGGGTAAGATCCATTTCAAATTAAAAATAATGGTTTTATTGATAATTTAGCACATTTCCAACAGAAAAATCCTAGTTTTTGTGATCTCTAGTACATAGTAATTACCTCAGTACCCAAAAGTAAGTTCCAAATAGTTTATTTTGTCCATTAAAAACACAATAGTTTTGGGACTTGCAAAGATCACAAGTGATGCAAATGAGATATTGTTATTTGAAGTTTTATGTCACTATTAATCCCTGTTTAAATGAGGATGGACACACACAGCTTGGAGCTGGGGACTGAAGGTGGGACAACCTTTCTAACACCCTGCGGTGGGCTCGTAAACTGGTTTGTCATATCCCGAATTGAGCGCTCTATCGACAGCGCTACCGCAGTCCCCTGAAGATCAAGTTACAAATAATAAAAAAAATTGCAAATAAACAGATGAACCAGAGAAGTAGAAATATGGACCATATTCACAGCATCGTGATTGTCAGACAGCCAACACAATACAGTATATTAAGAAGTCACATTACAATAGATGTCTGAGTTTAATTATAAAATATATGTAAATGCATGTAAGTGTATGAAAAACATGTATGGAAGTTGGTATGGTAACCCTTATGAATCTGAAAATATAACAAAGTTGCAAATATTTGAAACTTTGAGCAAACTAATTCTGAGTCATGTAAGATTATATACACAAAATTAGTTTTCTTGCTATTTCAAGAGAGCCATCCCCCAAAATAAGGGGCGTTAACCTATGGAGTGCTTTAGTTATAAAAAGAACATTTAATATTAATTCATACAGTCCAAAAGTTATTTCAAGTACTGCGTTCAATGCATATCATAGTTTGGGTACGCAAGTACTTGAGGAAATAATTATTATATAAATATACATTCTCTATAATGTGACTACTTAAAGATACTTATCATCACCTTCAATATGTATGATATAGTACACACTTACTGAAAATATATATGAAGATACATATATACTTAAGTAGATATGCATGTGTACAATTATGTTCTCATGATCATCAAGGAATAATTATACATTTCTCATACATATTCATACATGATTCTACTTCACCTACTCGTTTGATTTGTTCCCTATATAGCATGAATTCGGAAGCTGCCTCTAATTGGTATACTCTGTATAGCTTTAATGATATCACTTAAAAATAGAACAACTGAAAAATATAACTTTTTGTCGAAAGTAACAACAAATTTACTCCATAATCAATTTCCATTTCTTAACCACATATCAATTTGGGATAAGTTTACTGATGCTTGTAAAATAAATAGTATTAATAGGAAAGGAAAGGAATCTGATATGATACATATACATTAGGAGTAAAGTGTTTAGCTGAACAAGTGAAATGGAAAATTGAAGATGGTCTGGACATGTGGAAAGACAGCAATATAATGGACAAGGTAGAACACAGTATCAATGAAAAAGCAAAGGAATAGAGATAGTTAGAATGACACTGAGAGTGAAATGTATGGTGTTGAATGAGTGAAATAAAAACTTCTAAGATGGTTTGGACATGTGGAAAGAAACAAAATAATAAGTTTAAGGTATGTGTAGTCGAATCAGAAAAATACAAAGTTTAAGATGGTTTGGACATATGGAATGATACCAAAATAAGGATAGAGGGGTGTTTTTTTTTTAGTTAAGTAAGTGAAATGGAAAATTTAAGAAGCTTTGGACATGTGGAAAGACAGCAATTTAATGAGTGAAGTGTGTGCAGTTGAAAGAGTGAAATGGAAGATTTTTAAAATGCTTTGGACATATGGAAAGACAGGAAAATAAAGGCAAAATAATGAGTGAGGGGTGCGTGTAGTTGAATGAATGAAATGGAAAATTTTAAGATGGACTGGACATACGGAAATATAGCAAAATAAAGAGTAAAGGAGAATATCTATTAGATACCAGAGAAGTACACAGGATGTAAATGGAAGAGCATCTATGGAATGGAATGAAAATAATTGGTGCGTATAGTTGAATGAGTGAAATGGAACACTTTATGATAGTTTGGACATGTGGAAAGCCAATAAAATGAGGAGTTAGGGAGACTATCTAGAGGATACCAGTAACTGCCAGACAAACAGTGGATGGATAAGGGTTATAAGGGAAAGTAAACCAAAGATAAATATATAAAGGCCACAGTATACAAAGAAAATATTTTAGGAACATTTTAAGATACTGAGGAATATTGCAAACTAATACTCTGGCGAATACGTCTTGTATAAATTATTACAAGTAAGGATAGATTCGCGAATTCATGCTCTCAAGATGCTGAAATCATCCTGGTCTTTTATTCAAAAGCTATTGTTAGAAAAGATACACAAGCTTGGAGTAGGATATGTTATAGAAGAGGAAGAAGTTATTGTTCACATTAGCAGATCCACTGTGGAATACATTTTCTAGTTTTCAGTGAAATGGAATAAAACTTAACACTAATAAATATTATAAAGTTTCTCTCTCTTGCTCTCTCTCATCTTCAACAGAGCTGGTAGTGGGGTATTGGACGCACTCAATTTTGACTTAGATTTATCTTTCATGTGTATATAATGGCCTTAATTCTTTTTTTTTTAAATTCAAGGAAAGGTACTCCGTATTGTACGGCCACACACGAAGTCCTCCTGCCCCTCATTTTCTAAAGTGGAATGGAAGTGAAAGAGAATTAGTGGAAAAAGACGTAACTGTGGGTGAAGAGTAAGAATATGAGAAGTGATGGGCAAAGGGAAATATTAAGGAAATAGCAATGCAAACATACAACAACTGCAGTTTTGAACGAAAATATATTCCCTAAAAATTGAAAAATGTCACGTATCACCAAACCTTAATAGAAGTAGGACACGACAGTAAAAATGGTGTAAATTTAAAAGAAAAAATCTGAAAAGTAGTTGAATGGCTATGTTAATATGAACTACAAATTAACTTTAGGTGACACCGCGCTGTCTCAAATAAGTAAAGATAGCTGTTATCTCACACAAAGCAGGAGGAAAATAATGCAGATTTAACGACTAGTCATACTATTTAAGAACCAAGATGATCAAAACTTAAATATGGGGAGAGAAACTTTTAAAATGGCTACATATTAACAAAAAACCTTAAAAGAATGTGAGAATACGAATAACTCATAGCTAATATACCTGAATGGTGAGGTAAACAGGGCAGATTGGAGAAGAGAGATATGTAAAGGATAAAGAAAAAGAAGAAAGAGGGGAGGGGGGCATTAGTTCAACGTTAATAACAACGGCTTTAATGGGCACGCGGCACGACTTTGGCACCGCAGACACCTTTTTTTTAGAACAACACCTGGACGCCAGTCACTAGGTAAATCCTCGCGGCAGCAACACACGAGTTCGCACTAGACATAACAACAATATATATAACGCTGTACGAGTCCAACAATGTTTTCTGGATATAAATGCGCAGCTCGCGCTGCTTAATGAAGTATCTGGGCTAGGGATAGGCTGACGTAAACACGAGTTAGCTCCGTGGGATGAAAGACACTGTGAATCACCGTTGTCCGGGCTCTCAAGTGGCACTCCGCCCCTGAGGCTGCTGCTGCTGCTGCTGCCGCCACTGGAGAAGGATAGTGAGGCAGAAGAGGAGTCTTCAGAGCTGGAAGTCACAGTAATAGGTAGAGTGGTAGGCTCAGTGGCGGAGCATTGATGGCAAAGCGAAGGGGGTCTGGTGAGGGAAGAAGTCTCCTCCTCGCGAGATCCAGGTTCCTCTTGGGGTGGGCACATGCGGTAGCAGCAAGACTCGGGACCATAAGATGACTCCTGCTCCTCAAGTTCGCCGATATTTGGATCTGCAAGATTAATATAGCTTTTAGTATAAGGTTCATTATTTACATACATATATAATGGCCGCAATCCCCCCTCACAAGGAGGGTAAACGAGACACAGCACACACGTTCACCAGAATATAATATACCTCAATCACTACCCTTACTTCATTGTAGATATAGGGTTGCCGCAAATCCCAACGCCATCCTGCTTGGGTCATCCACAGGATAAGGGGGAAAGAATATTCTGCCATAAGTATCGACAGCCGAACCTGGTTTACCCCCATCGGTTCATCACATGGCAACCCCCCCACTATTTAATTACTTATCATTATCATCTATCATCCTTCATAGCTCTACAGAACAGTGTTGGCTGATACAGGAGGTACCTATTTCTATTCTCAATGACTTCTGGACAGTAAATAATATAGGTAGTGGATTCCCTCATTCGGTATTCCTGTTTCATTTGAACAGGACTAAATAAGCACACCATTCGATGAGCAGGGTCAATAGTGGAAGAGTGTCCTTAAAACGTCTAGCTTCAATATGGGTATAAATGATCAATCAGCAGTATTTGTGAATAAAAATATAATTAAAACACTGGGGAATGTTTAAAGTAAATTATATACACCTCTTTGTGTGTTCCAATTTGTCCTCATTCGAAAGAGGGTGGTCTCAAAGACCTTAAGCATAGAAACAGGCAAATTTCGCCATGAAATTCTAGGCTATGTGTGATTGTGTGTTTGTATATATATATATATATATATATATATATATATATATATATATATATATATATATATATATATATATATATATATATATATATATATATATATATATATATAACTTAATTTTAACTGTGCACAGTGTCTAGGAAACTGAACTTGCATATTAATTAAAACAAGGAATAGCTACAAAAGATTCATATGTCCACTACTATATATATTTTTGGTACTTCAGTAAAACTTGTGCGTCTGTTTTTGCCTGTTAGAAGTTGGATTTTGTCAAAGGTCAAATATAAAATACAAGTAAAGATATAAATAAAAATATGACTAAAAATATAATCGTAAATAAATATAAATATAAACAGAATAAATTAATTTTTAAGGATGACATGAAAAAGAGAATCCGAAAATTCCTTTATACTTAAAAAAGTATCATCTGGGTCCTAAATGGCATGGAATAGTGTCATAAAAAACATACGACAGTAATATTTAAGCCATAACAAAATTCAAGTCTGCGTGAATTTAAACAGAATATGCGACTCCAGATAAGCATGGGAAAGGAGGAGGAGGAAGAGGAGGAGGAGGAGGAGGAGGAGGAGGAGGAGGAGGAGGAGGAGGAGGTTTACATTTACTTAAGTTGATTTTTCATCTTAACTATAACTGGAGGACAGTATAAGTCACCTCAGCAAGATTTGGAAGAGCTATGAACAGTGCCAAGAATAGTGTCACCACTCCAGTGCCAAACGATAAGGCCGATAAGGCACGACACGCGACGAGATGAAAAATGGAGGCACGTGACAGAGTCAAATAATTAAAGCAATGTCTTTTCGAATTATAAAGAGAGAATCTATTAACGGGAAACGAAGATTTTGTGTGTGGGCGTGTGTGTGAGAGAGAGAGAGAGAGAGAGAGAGAGAGAGAGAGAGAGTTGCCATATTTAGTTTAGAGTTGTAAATAGATATGTTTTCGTTATCAAAGAAGGAGAGAAACTTTTAATGGAAACTAAGTTGAATTCTAAGCAGCTGGTAATTGAATACATAATAATAATAATAATAATAATAATAATAATAATAATAATAATAATAATAATAAAATCCTATTACTTTTTATTTAACAAAACCACACACACTGACACATATTATGCTCATTACGTAATTCATTTTCAATATTCTTTGAATAATTATACCATACAAAGCTTCAACAGATAAATAGATTATACCCCTGCATTATATAATTGGCCGAGAACAGCTTTCTGCGGGTTATGAGAACCAATAACATATCCTTAGGTAGAAAGTAGGCGTGGCTTATTTTGTCAATTATCTTTAATAATTATGGTGTAAAAATGAGCCAATACTTAATAACTCGTTGCATTTGAAGGTAGTTATGGTCATAAAAATACCTTGATAATACTCTACAGACAGCCAATCATATCTCCATCTGTAGAGCGCATGCGCGGCTTAAAGTATTTATTAGTTGTGATAAATATACTTTTAATAGAAGCAGTTATGTATTAATACGTTCTATTCAAAACTACAACAGACGATATATTAAATATCAACTATGTAAAAACAAAATATAATGATTTGCCTACCCTGACAGAGAAAGCTGGGTTCTCCAGCCACAGGCTTGTCCTTTGGCAGGAGGTAAGGACACTTCCGTTCAACCTCGTTACAGATTTGTCGACACGGTTTGATCCTTTGGCCCTTCACGTAGTAGGGAAAGAGCTGTGAGCAGACCCAGTGCCGATACGCTTCCTGTGGAAAAAAAAATGGCATTAATTCCAGAGATAAAACTGGGAAACAGAGGGCACAGGTCCAGGGAGGAATGGAGCCAACAGGACATTAGCTGCAGGGCTAAAACTTGGAAAAACTGAGTCAAAGTGGGAATTAGTTTCAGGAATAAAACTGAGAAACAAAGGGCAAAGGTCCAGGAAGGAATATAGAACCAGGGATAAAAGTAAGACAAAAGGAGGCTATATTTCCATGGGTAAAATCTGAGACACAGATAATTTGCTCTTGGTGTAAAACTGTAACACAGAAACCATTTGCTCCTGGGACAAAGTGAGACACATAAGGCATTAATTCTAGGGGCATAATTGAGAAACAAAGGGCTTTAATTTTAAGTGTAGAGCTCAAACACAAAAAAGGCTTTATTTTCAGGAGTAAAATCTCAGACACAGCTGGCATTAGTTCCAAGGTCAAAAGTGTGACACAAAGGGCATTAGTTCCAAGGCTAAAATTAAGACACAGTGGACATTAATACTGAGGGTGAAAATGAGACACACAAAGGGCATTAATTCAAAGGGTGAAACTGAGACACAAAGGGGATTAGTTCCAAGGGCAGAACTGGAACACAAAGGACATTAGTTCCAGAGTCAAAACTGAGACACAAAGGACAAAGCTGAGACAAAAAGGCACAGGCTCTACACATAGGGCGTCCTTCTGGGAATAAAATTGTAAAAAGGCAACTGTAACTGGGACAAAACTTGAACACGATTGGCATTAGTTCGAGCCCTAAATTAGAACAGTTAATTAAGAACTTGGTGGGTAAAATAACCAGCTTTGACATAAAGCTGTTTTTATATGAGTATTTTCATATAGTGAGATGGGTGGATCCTATACAAGTTAGGAGTTGGGTGCCCTCTACCTCCAGTATGCGCTCTCTCTTTGTCATTTACTGTACAGTTTCTCTAGTTTTTTCTCCTGAGACGAGGGTAAAAAATACTTCCTACTTGTTCCCCTACGTGTTATAAAAGTCGAGTGAATGAGGTGCAGCGAGGAGACTGAGAATTCCTCCTCCGTATTTTCCTCCTTCGAGCAGTCAAGGCTTGAGAGGGGGTTCTAGTAGGTAAACTCCAGTCAGAACCCTAGTAATTTGGTCTCTGAAAGCGAGTAACGGTGGAATGTATGAAAGTAAATGGGAGAAGACTGGCAGAATAAGAGGAAAGATGGACATGTTGGCATTGAGTAATACAAAGTTGAGAGGGGAGAGTGTGCGCCTCTTTTGGCGAATGGGTGTGTGCTTTGGCTCGGTCATCCTCCCCTACAAGGGGGATTACGGTCATTGTATACTGATAGATAGACACTGTGCGATATATATATATATATATATATATATATATATATATATATATATATATATATATATATATATATATATATATATATATATATATATATATATATATATATATACATACACTTATCATATAAATACTTAAGTCTGAATTGTATTCAATATGAATATTCTACTGAGGAACAGTGCAGTTATATAGATATCCGAGGGCTGCAATCCCCCTTGTAAGGGGGTGACCAGGTCAAAGCATACAGTTTACAGGAAGCTAATAGGCATATTGTTTATTATACAGTATACATACAGAAATATAACATCGGAATTTCCAGAAACAATTTAAAAAGTTGGACATTCCTGAAAAACAAGGAAAATAAAAAGGAACTGAGTACATTAGTACATTCATACCTTCTTAGATATTGGCTATGCAATACTGCCAGTAATGATCCATAAATAAGCGAAATAAAGACCTTGAAAAAAAATATTATAAATGGTAAGAATATCCACAACAACAAAACAAAAAACAAGTAAAATTTCTCAATGACTTCCTTCGTGCCATTGCTCCCGTTAACCAGAGGGGAGAGAGTAAAATGATCACTTCGTCATGTAGAGGAAGGGGAAAATTAGAGGCGGTTTTCGTCTGCTAACCCCTGTCATCTCGACAGCTTTCATGTGTAACAAGAAAGAGTACAATTTTGACTTGTTGAAGAATTAGAAGGAAAATATAGTGACGTTTCTCAACTACGAAGGTTTTCAGAATTGTTCGCCATTTTGTTACTATTAATCACTAATCGAGAAGGGGTGGACTCAGACAGGATAAATATTGGGAATTCAGGCTGGATATCCCTTCTAACGCCCCGCGGCGGCCTTGAACTTTCGTTTGTCACTTCTCTAATCATGTGCTTTAACCACTGCGCTAGTAGCGGTGTCTATCGTCTGCTAGCACCTGCCAACTAAGTAGGTATAATGAAAAATGGCTTGGATTAAGTACGCCACTTATGGAACCAAGTACATAATAAGCTCAGGCACGACAGTAAGCACGCATAGGCCAGTCCTGAAGCTCTAGGCATTAGCTTATCCTGAAGCTCTTAGCATAATGAAAAGCTTCACGCGTTAAGGTTTCAGTAAGACGCAAGGAGCCCATTCTCTCGCAAGTAACTTAAAATGCAAAATTTTTCTTTTAAAAATATAAAACTTTTTAAAGGATCAGTGTTTTATCGATTACAAATTACTTATGTGCATCGAGTATCATTTTGCAGAATTTCCCCAAGGAAAAATACAATTAATTTTTGCTACACCACAAATTCCGGGAAAACACACACTTCCTTAAAAAAAAAAAAAAAAAAAAAAAAAAAAAAAAAAAAAACACACACACACACACACACACACACACACACACACACACACACACACACACATACAATGACCACATAATGGAGCGTTGCTTTGCACTCCCACCACGAGGCATGCCCCGTAAAATCACATTTTCAAGCACTCACGTTCATTTCTGGAAGTAATTATTATACACGCTTCGGCGCGCCTCCAGGTAATATTTCACAACTGGGGATTCATGAACCCTTGCCAAGCATAAACATTCAATCATTCTCGATACGAGGGTATACGAGGCTCGTAATATCATATTTTTCTATTAAGGGGGGTTTACACGGTCAAACGGTTCTTCGAACGCGGTTCGACAGACAAGTGTTTGAAGTGATGTTCGAACGTGTGAACGGGGTATTTGGTTGTCGAACACGTTTGACAAACGTGTTCGACAACCAAATACTCCGTTCACACGTTCGAACATCACTTCAAACACTTGTCTGTCGAACCGCGTTCGAAGAACCGTTTGACCGTGTAAACCCCCCTTTAAGGGGAGTTTACACGATCAAACGGTTCGTCGAACGCGGTTCGACAGACAAGTGTTTGAAGTGATGCTCGAACGTGTGAACGGGGTATTTGGTTGTCGAACACGTTCGACAAACGTATTTGACAAACGTGTTCAACAACCAAATACCCCGTTCACACGTTCGAACATCACTTCAAACACTTGTCTGTCGAACCGCGTTCGACGAAGCGTTTGACCGTGTAAACCGCCCTTTACAGCAGACCCAATGAAGACTTCGGACCACAAGCTTGAAAGAGGTCCGGTTAGGTTAATTTAACGTTGATTATGTTAGGAGTTAGTTTTGATAGGTAAAACACGAATAACTTAAAAGTTGGGACAAAATTGCATATGATTCTTTACGTATCAAGGTTAATTTCGTAAACACACACAAGCCTCACATACATACACACACACACACTCCTTCATGGTTATGATAGAGTGGATAGGGATCGATATTTTGATATGGCTGGCTCTAGAACTAGAGGTCATAGTTTGAAGCTTCGTAAGAAAACTTCTTCGCAGGATGTAAGGAAATACTTTTTCAGTGTAAGAGTAGTTGATAATTGGAATTGGCTAAGCGAGGAGGTAGTTAATGCTATCTCAATCCATAGTTTTAAGGAGAGGTATGATAAGTATCACTAAGTCTAAAATGGAACCGATCAGGAGACGGGAAGATACGAGCTTTGGGCTCTTTCCCGTAAACACAATTAGGTAATCACAATTAGGTAATCACACCCACACCAACGATATACAGTGCTTAACCATCAATACCTACAGGTTAAAGGAGCCTATTAATATTTTGAAACATCTAACTACCAATTAGATGTCGAGTCTTAAGAAATCTTCAAAACAGTCGTATTGACCCATATCTCTTTGGCATAATTAAATCTTATCCTCTCTTATAAAGGATATTGTAAACCTCTTGTACAGATTTGTTGTTATAAATGGTCCCCCAAGCATTGTAAGTCTTGCAGAACCTGCATATATAAAATTATTAAATATATTCTCAGAGCATATTCGTATACACGACCCTTCGCGCAAAATTACGTTAAATGGGTTCTGTTGATTCACCGTTAAATAAATACAGTGTATGAATCCATACTACCCAGAAAGTCTCGAGTTTATATATATATATATATATATATATATATATATATATATATATATATATATATATATATATATATATATATATATATATATAGTCTCCGTGGCTAAATGGTAGCGTCCACGACTCTGTGTAGGGAGGTCTAGGGTTCGCGCCCAGTCACGGTCTGAGGTTAGCAAGGGCATGCACTCAGGGTGACGATTACATCTGCCAAAACAAGTCCTTTGCAAGAAGGCAACCGTCCTAGCCCTAGGTTGAATAGGGAGTCCGTGACGTAAAACCGGAACAACAAGAACAACAAAAATAAATAATGTAAAAGAGAAGATCAAAACCATTTAGATTTTTCTTTTAAATTATGTATATAAATAAATTAGCGAGTGAGTTTTATTTCCTGTGCCTCGCTGGCATCCCTCATTTTATAAGTATAGCAATGTTTTTCCAAGGGAGCATATTGCATATTCTTCAGTACGAGCTCACGGAGCAACCGGTTTCTGGCATCTCCGTTCACATTGGCACCTCTCGTTTCACTTTGGCATCTCCGTTCACGTTGGCACCTCTCGTTTCACTTTGGCATCTCCCATTTCATATGTTCCGGTTTTACGGCACAGATTCACTTTTCTACCAAGGGCTAGGACGGTTGCCTTCTTGCGAAGGATTTGTTTTGGCAGATGTAATCGTTACCCTGAGTGCATGCCCTTGCTATCCTCAGACCGTGACGGAGCGCGAACCCACGACCTGACGCCTCAGAGTCGCGGACGCTACCGTTTGAGCCACGGATACCTCCCATTTTATATGTTCGAGCATAATTATTTTCAGTACTGTAATATTATTTTCTTATTCATGACAAACGTAACATATGGCACGTTAAAACAATATCGTTCCTTCAACATCTTGAAGACGCTTCTGTTCCGGTATTACGTCAAGGACTTCCTTTTCTACCAAGGGCTAGGACGGTTGCCTTCTTGCGAAGGACTTGTTTTGTCAGATGTAATCGTTACCCTGAGTGCATGCCCTTGTGAAGTAATTAAAATACCGTCAAAGCAATAAGGCGAAAAATGTGTCTACAAAAATTTCAATCTATAGTGCTTGCAAGATAATGATGGTAACTGCTGCAACTTAGTAACTTTAACTAGGTTTAACGCCATAAATTAATGTTGGCTCCTATTGACACAAAAAAGTACATTAATCCTACACTAAATGAATAAAAATTAAATGCCAAGAGATATTCAGGATTTTATAAATGCAGAACTGGCTAACTCTGGTAGGGCATCCATTCCATTCCCCTGCCTTCCATCTTTCTCTCCCAAAATGCCTACATATATGACAACTCTTAAGTTTTACTTTTTGGTATCCTTAGTTATTTTACCATAAAAAGCTTCCATAGTGTTAAACTTACTGTACGTGTAGTCTCCCCAGAGCATACTTATATATAATATTTCTCTATCTCTATAAATTCTTTAACCAAACAATAATAAACTTCTCGGAATCCTATTAGAATCATAACAGAGTATGAGGAATTCTTATTTTATCAAAAACAAATATATAAACTTCACTAACTTCCTCAGCAACATGACAATATTAGGCTGTATCAATGTGAAGGCAAGAAGGTAGAATAGCAGAGTGAAAATCTTTAAACTAAAAGTTCTGCGAGTCGAGTTGGAGAAGCGGAGTTGTAAACACCGTTTTGAAAGCGCTGTATATTTCTTCGTTATTTCAGTGAAATAGAACGTTTTGGAACTTTATTTTTTGAGACATTAGGCTTAATGTGACAGTGATTGATTT
>JAXCGZ010012372.1:0-29100 GCA_037179515.1 Halocaridina rubra | reverse complement strand
TCATCATAACTGAGATTGCGTATTTCTGGCACCAGTTTCGTGGCATGTCTTTGAACTTTTTCAAGCTTAGCTATGTGCTTTTTCAAGTGCGGATTCCAAAAGGGGGCTGCATATTCCAGTTTTGGCCTCACATAGGTTACATAAATATTTCTGAACATTTCCTTGTCCATGTGCCTGAAGGCTGCCCTTACATTTGATAAGAATGCATATGCTGCCCTTACTATGCCATTTATATGTATTTCTGGAGACAAATCTGCCAGTATGTTTACTCCTCGATCTCTCTCATTTTCTGTCTCTTGAAGTTGTACTCCAGCCACCGAGTAGTCAAGCTTGGGGCTTCTTGCACTTGTACCCATTCTCATTACCTTACATTTTGAAGTATTGAATTTCATTAGCCACTTTTCTGACCACTCATGCAGATTATTTAGATCCTCCTGAAGTTCTCTACCATTGTTCTCGTTTTTTACTTTCTTCACAATCTTTGCATCATCTGCAAACATATTCATGAATGAATTTACAGACTCTGGTAGGTCATTTACATATACAAGGAACAAAAGTGGCCCTAAAACTGAACCCTGGGGAACTCCACCACTAACTCTTCTCCATTCAGACACTGAGTGTCTTACTCTAACCCTCTGTTCCCTTCCTTCTAAGTAAGTTTTTATCCATTCCAAAACATTTCCACCTATTGTAGCCATTGATTGCAGCTTCCTAATAAGTCTCCCATGTGGAACAGTGTCAAGCGCTTTCTGGAAGTCTAGGAATATGCAATGTGCCCAGCCCTCTCTTTCCTGTAAGATTCGGCTTACCTCATCATAAAATTCTAATAAGTTTGTTACTGTTGATCTACCTTCTCTGAAGCCATGTTGCCTCACTGACAAAAAGTTGAAGGATTCCAAGTGAAGAGAGATATGTTTCCTTAGTAGTTTCTCCATAACTTTGCAAACTATGCTGGTCAAGGAAACTGGTCTATAGTTCAGAGCCGTATCCCTCCTTCCCTTTTTGAAGATATGTATCACATTTGCTTGATTCCAGCATCTTGGAATCTCCCCCGACTCCAGTGACTCCTTAAATATGATACTTAGTGCCACTGATATTGTGTTTGCGCATTTTTTTAGCACATGAGGGGATATGTCATCAGGACCTGTAGCTTTATGAACATTTAAATCCATCAGCGCTTTGCATACCTCTGTGGCTGTAAGGTTAATGTTCTCTAATATCGGCCCTTGAGCTTCTATCACTGCAATCTGAGGGGGTGGGGTATTTTCTACTGTAAATACTGACTGAAACTCCTTGTTCAATTCTTTGCAGATCTCTTCATCCGTCTCAGTGATGCTTCCATCCGCTCTCTTTAGCCTTAAAACCTGTTCTTTTACCTTCAATTTTCCTCTGATAAAGCTGTGGAAAAGCTTGGGATTTTCTTTAGCCTTCCTGGTGATGTCCCTCTCATAGTCTCTCTCTGCCTCTCTCCTTTTACTTAGGTAGTCATTTCATGCTCTTTTGTAGGTTTGCCAGGCATTTATGTTTTTTCTCCTCCTATACCTTTTCCAGCATTTGTCTCTCCACTCCTTTGCTCTTTTACACCCATTATCGAACCATTTCTCTCTGGCATGAATTACAGCTACTTTGGTGACAGGTATGCAGCAATCTACTATCTTCCCATATTTCTCACAAAAGATGTCATACATATCTTGTACAGATTTGTTGTAAAATAAGGTTCTCCAGTCAATAACTGCAAAAAGCTCATTCATTTTGATGTAATCTCCTTTCGGATAGTTCCTCCTCATGTCCTCAGTGCCTCTACTCTCAGGAAGAATATCTTCAATGATATACTCCATCAACAACACACAGTGGTCACTCGTTCCAATTGGTGGTTCATACTCAATTTTTTCAATATCCAACACATTATCTGTGAACACTAGATCAAGTAGTGATGGCTCATCCCCACCCCTGGCCCTTGTTGGTTCCATTACATGTTGGTGTAGGAAATTCCCTTGTACGCAATCTAGGAATCTTGCCCCGAATGAGTCCTCACCACTGTGTCGGTCAAGATTTATCCAATCTATCTCTTTATGATTAAAGTCTCCCATAATCAAAATCCTACATTTTTTTTCCCGTGCCATGTTAACAACTGAGTTTATGACTTCAATAGTACCTATATGACTTTCCTCATAAACTTCAAGCCTATTTTGGTTCCTTGGTGGGTTATATACAACAGTTATTATAATGCTCTCTGACCCAGTATTTACGCGAGAAACAAGAAATTCCTTGAACTGACTTTCTATAGCCAAGTTTATTTCTTCGACTTGAATCCTTTCACTTATTAGCAGTGCTATCCCTCCACCAGTCCTCTCAGATCTTTCAACTCTTAGTATTCTGAAGCCCTTAGGAAAAACTGTGACACTGTTTATGTCCTCACTCAACTTAGTCTCTGTAATTGCTACTATATCTGCCTTACTGTTGTGAATCCTATCTTTTAATTCTACTGCCTTACCAGCTAATCCATCAGCATTTGTGTATAACAATCTTAATGAGGCCCCATCCCCTGATCTTCTGTCATTATCTTCTTTATCTCCCCTTTGTCTGGAAGAAGTCTGTAATGAAAATTTTTCTTCTCTTCTTCATTTCTTTCATCATTTAACCTTCTTGCCTCTTGCAACAAGTTTTTGATCTTTCCCATCTCTTCCTGTGTTCTGTATCGCCTAATGAACACTTCTTTGAATTCTTGAAGGTCTTTTAGACTTTTTTTTCTTAACAATATTTCCCTACATGTTTCCCCTCTCTCAAAGGTTACTTTTGTTGGTCTCGGCTTTCCTTCCCTCGAATATTTACCTAGTTGGTGTATGTTTACAATATCCTCAGGACCACATACTACTCCAAGCTTTCTTATCAGGTCTACAACCCTAGCTTTATTTTCTTCAAGTCTCCCCTGCCATGTTGGCTCCTGGGACTCGCTTATGCCTGAGATTACCACTGTCTTCTCCTTATCAAGTGCCTGTCTGATGAGTGGGTTTGCCCTTTCCATCACAACGTCTTTCATTTTTTCGATTACTGTCTCTTTATAGTCAACTGTTTGTATGTTTTCCAGTGCCACCACCTTTACAGCCTCATTTACTGCCGCATTCCCCTTTAGTGCATCAGCAAAGGAAGTTTTCATGGCATCATTTTCCATATTCAGCTCCTGGAACTCTTTTCTGAACTGTTCAATGTTTTCCTTAATCTGGACATTCCAAGCAGCAATCTCGTCTCTCTCAGAAGAGAGCAGTGAACTAACATCTAATTCCTTTAGGTTGTCATTCAGCTGTTTGTTTTTATCTTCTTGTTTAGAAATTCTAGATTCTAGTTAACTCTTTCCCCCTTCCAGCTTCTTTATTCTTTTTTCTAGTTCCTTTCTCTCCTGCCCTTGTGCTTTATTTGCTTCCTCCAAAGATCTTATTTGTTCTCTGAGTGTTTCATTCTCTTTCATTTCTCCATCCATATTCTGAATTTTATCATCAAGGCTTATAACCATTTCCTCTAAATTCTTGATTTTCTGTTTGAGTCTCCTGATGGCTACCCCTCCTACCGACCCATGGATGGGAGAGGTTTGGGACAGAGATGGCGTCATTTTTATGTTCTCCCTCTCACAGAATATAGAAAGAAGATGAGAAAGAGGAAAAAAAAAGAGAAAAACTTTTAATTAAGCTTCACACAGAATTTTTATATCTCCATATAAGTGCTATTTAGTGACTCAGTTTATCTCTTTTCTGGTAACACACATCTTAACTTAAAAACTTGACCATGGTAATTTAAGGATAAAAAGAAAAAGAAAAAAAAATGCAACAATACAAAAGTCAAACCTGAAGGAAAAATTCGAACCTGTGTCTGAGGTGGCACCCACCTGTTTCTGCTATATATTCTTCCGAACTGATAAACTCACTTGCTAACCAAGATATGTTATCACAGGATTAGACTTTACATTTAACTCAATATATATGCAAAATGAAAAAAAAATAGTAAAAGAGAAAGCTAAAAGAAAAGCAAAAAAAAAAATGAAGAAAATAAGACAGCTGTACTACTTGGCAACTTAGCTCAGTACTGTTGACAGGTGGATATTTGGTATTTTTTTTTTTAAATTATTCAATTACTTCGTGTATCAAACTAACTAACAAGTTAATATAAATGGGAAGGGTACTGATTTTAACAATATATGGAACCACAGGATCAGGTATACATGGATTAGTGTTTTTTTTTATCTAGGATACACCCCTAAGTAAGGGTATTGTAAGTATATGTTTTACTCTCGATATGGGGTATATTGCAAATGGTATATTTTTTTTCTTATAGGGTGTACTAAAATGACCAATAAAAATACCCTATTCCTACCCTGATAATACCCTTAATTTTTTACACTGTTGTGTAGTATACTTGAACAGTGTTGAATACCATTTTCATGCTTTATAACGCATATTTATGTCACTCATACTACTATAGCTTCTTTATGAACGTTTTCTGTGATGAGGAGTGCTCTATTGTAATAAAAGAGAGAAAAAAAATATGAATTATGTTGTGCTCTGTACAAGTTACCTCTGGTCTTCATTCCCGAGTCTCTCTCTCTCTCTTTCGTCCAAATCCTTCAGTTGTAGTATCGCAACAGGTGGCTTGTGTTATGGCCTAATCTGTATACTACATCACAAGTTATAATCATGAGATATGTATAACAAAGAAGAATTATATGAAACTTAGAATAATCCTAAAAAAAGAGAGATATTGTACAATGTGAGAAAAAATGAGGATGTTACTAAAAATAGGTTAATCATTTAATAAATAATAATAATAATAATAATAATCTTTATTTCCAACGTACATTGGGTATTCAAATAAGATGCATATATTTTCCAGATAGACATCTGTGGTGTACGATATAGACATACTAAAACAAACAAATCATAAAGATGGGTGTACTATTAAAATTTACAAGTAAAATCTTCCTTTAAGAGTAACTTCTTAAGATTATATTTAAAAGTATACACTGAACCAGCATTTTTTAGTTCTCTGGGAAGCTGATTATATAAATGAGGTCCACGAATGTTTATATCTCTTGAGCCAATATCAGTTTTAGACCTTCGTACTAATAAATCTTCCCCTTGACGGGTAGTTAACCTGGTAACTGAGCTTACTGTAGAAAAATTATACAAGCAATCAGGAAGATTGTTTCTTAGTATATTAAAAACAAAGGTACATATATCAAAAACATATTTATCTCTAATCTTTATCCATTCTAGATCTTTTAAAACAGGAGAGATGTGCTCGTATTTTCTTACATTGCCAACAGCCACTCGTGCTGCAAAGTTTTGTAACTTTTGTATTCTTTGTAATTGAGTCTTATTTGTACATCCCCAAACTTTGAGACAGTTCTAGAATAAACAGTGTCTGATATGTTATAGAATTAATTCGAAATATGTAATTCATAGCAAGGAAAATTAAAAAAAAAACAGATTTTTCGATAAATATTGTTTAATTATATATACTGTATTTGGTTGTAGTGGATGACATAAGCTTGTATGCTTTCGAAAATTCAGTTAAAATTTGTTCTGTGTAATTTAGAGGTTACGGTATAATAACTGGTAATAATTATTAAACTAATTAACATTAACATAGATATAAACATTGTATAAATAAATTAAATACTTTGATAAACCTTAAGCAAGAATTAGCAATGAATAGATATATATTTGCAGAGAATAAAATGTTTCGGTCGTGAAAAATAGATGCGGTCGGACGCACGGACCCCCACCGGGCTAGGACGGTGCCCGCGAGGCTGGGCAGATGATCCACCCGGTGCAGCCTTGCAACCCAGCCGTGACGGGGCGCGCCCTCGACCGACGCCTCAGGCGCGGCGCTACCGGTGAGCCAGGGCGACCCCCCGCAGTGTATGAGATCGAGATATGCACTATATAAGATTTATAATGAAAATCATCGAGAATCATACAAAATTGGAATTTCTCACATGATTATTAATAATACTAGACACAACATGTTGGAGCCGGAGGATTAAGTGTGGATGCCCTTTCTAATGCCTCGTGGTGGGATCAGCTTGAAATAGTCGCTTCCCAATTTGCAAACTCACATGATTTTTATAATATGGAATCATTTATTTAGAAAATTTTAAATATCTCTCTATATATCACCAATATGTGCTGCTTTTTGTTAAATAGGAATAGAATGTAATCAGACTTCACTGAGACTTGGGTCTGTAGTTGTTTCTGATGAATCTGAATGAGGTTGCATAATTTTCTTCTGTGACCTCTTTTTATGGCGTACAGGTGCTGCTGGAGCGGCATTTTCATTTGACACTTCAAGGTTTATCATTGGTGATGCAATTGAGATCCCCTCAGTACTTTCAAGTTTTTGCTCTGGACTAGATGTGTCACTTGACATTGGTTCTGTTTGATATTCAGCTACCACTGATGTTGATAAATCATTGGATGTTTTAGGAATAGTTACTTTGCTCTTGGCTGTTGTTGCTGTAATGTCATGTAAATCACCTGTTTTACTAGTGCTGTCAGAAAGTTGTGTATTTTCGACATTATTTTGGTGCTCAATTTGATCTAAGGATAGTTCTGATGCAGTTTGTTGATCATCAGTTGTAGTAATGGTATCAGGTGAGTTTTCTTTACAGTGCTTATTTGAATCATGCGAAGCACCATCAGATATGTTTGATACATAAACATTATCTTGAAGTCCCTCTGTGATGGTGATTTCAGATCTATTGCGTACAGATTCAGAAGAAACCATTTCAGATGTGTCTGATAATTTCTCTTTTTTAAGTAGTGCATCTTTTTCTGTAGGATTCATGCCTTGATCAAGTAGTTGTGTGTCATTAGGCTTTGTGTCAACATCCTGTGCATCAATTGAAGTTGAAGTTTCATCTGAAATGTTTCCTGTTTCAACCAAATGAACATTTGAATTTGAAATTTCATCAGAAATTTTTTCTGTTTCCACCATATCAACATTTGAAGTTGAAATTTCATCAGAAATGTTTTCTGTTTCCAACAAATCAACATTTAAAGTAGAAATTTCATCAGAAATGTTTTCTGTTCCCACCATATCAACATTTGAAATTGGATTTTCATCAGAAATGTTTTCTGTTTCCACCATTTCAACATTTGAAGTTGAAGTTTCATCAGAAACGTTTTCTGTTTCTACCAACTCAACATTTGATGTTGAAGTTTTATTTGAATTTTTTTCTGTTGCAACCAAAGCATCAGATGCAAAACTTGACCTCTTCATATACTCTTCAATGAGTTCATTAGCAAATGAACTATCCCCAGGTGTAACTTGGAAACTATCAATTAAAGGTTCATCCAGATCTGTTTGAATGGCATCTCCTGTGCAGAGGCTCAGAGGTGTGTCCAGTCGACTATCGGGAATTTCGCTTCTTCTGTCTACAGGAGGCTCTTGATAATTATTTGCCTTATCCTTTTCCCCGTTACTTGCTATTTGTGAATCTCTACCAGCAGGACGTTTCCCTGGAGGTGGAGGAGGCGGAGGACGAGAGGGTGCTGGAGGTCTTGATCCTACCTATAGGAAAAACAAATATGCCAATGACTTAAAGTCTTCTATGGTGCATTATGTACAAATATACTTTCTCTCCTCTTATGCAATTTTCAATCATGCAATTTTAAACATATGTGATTGGAATATATTAAAAAGAAATATAACACCGAAATATTATTCACGAAAAATACATTATAGCAATACCTGTACAGCTCTTACATAAAGTTAATAAATATTAGATAATGATTAAGTATCTTATATTAATCTGGTAATTATTTAAAGTATATAGGAGGTCAAGAGTAGTCTACATGCAAAGTTTTAACTCTTTTATAGATGGCCCTTTTGACTTATACAGGTAGTGGCAGAATCAACTGACTAGGAAAGATGAAGTACAACTGTACTTGACTTATAGGTATAAGTAACCAACATAACTATAATATCCTTTCATAATAGTTTGCCGTAGATATGCAGTTTAGAAAAGCTAAATAATAACTTCGCAGAAATAGAAAAAGTTTTGTAAAGTAAAATTTATTCTACGTGGAACTTTGATCCTATATTGCATTTTTGTTTCAGAATGTAAAACATACATAACACTCTTATATTATAAATTCAACCTAAATATCAGGTTAACTCTTTCATAAACTTTTAATATTATTTATATGGTAGAGTAAACTTACAGCTGCTCTAAGAGCTTTCTCATCAATGGGCGCCTCACATTGAAATCCAACATGGTAAAGATGCTTGAAATCAGTGGGATTGCTTATCATGTCCTTCCTGTTATGAACATAAATTATTGTGTTAGAATGTCATTGCTTTGGTAGCAATTGTAAGATGTCTATTTGAGCGATGAAATACTAGTATATACTGTACTCATATTTTGATGAATAAGGTTTGACATGTAAATTTTAAATATATGTTCTCAAATCATTATATTTAAAAGAATCATAGAGTCTGGAGGGATACAAACGTGAGCCTTTTGCATTTGGGACGTTTCTCATTCAAGTTACTTTCATTTGGTGATGAGTAAGAGGTAGTTGGTGCTGAAGAGGATGGTCTTGGAGATGTATGTGAAGATGCATCCGTATTTAAAGCCTCTAGTGGTGCTGGTAGAGTCGCAGTTTGTTGTTGGTCTTTCTTCACTTGTGGTGGAGGTGGTGGCGGTAGAAGTGAACCTCTGCGTGTAGAAGATGATGGTGGTGGTGGTGCTGCTGATGAGTGATTTTGCTCACTTTCTGATATGACTTCAGTGCCTACACATTTGTCTTTCTTTTGATGTGATTTCTTCTCTTCACTTTTAGGTATAGGTGATGGAGGGCCACCTGTAAATATTCAGTACCTTCAACTTTTTACTTCATGTTTTTAGATAGATATAATTTGACAATGAGCATGCCAATTCTATTTAAAAATGGATAAAGTGTTTCCTTATTTGGTTCGTATTATCATTCAAAGTTCTGCATTTATGATATACAGTATTCCATTGGAAAGCTCATGACATGCACTGTATATTTTCTGAGAGTGCATATTATTTGCTCAAGTCATATTTCAATCATTATATAGCTTTGCTTATATATATATATATATATATATATATATATATATATATATATATATATATATATATATATATATATATATATATATATATATATATATATATGCACACTGTATATATTTGTTAATTAAACTGTTATAAAACAGCACAGTTTAAAAAAGAAAAGGCATCCAACCTTAACTCCCCAGCTCCAGTCTGTCTGTGTTCACCCACATAATGGCTGTAGCTATAATACAACCGAGGTACGGTCCTCTTAAGGTACAATTGTAATAAATCAATGTTTGAAGATAGAAAGTGACGCAATATTGGGGGGGGGGGTGATGCTAGAGACTAATCACAGGAGTATCCACGTGAATCCTCCAAAGAATTGTCACTAGCAACACTCCACCCATATTTCGTCACTCTCTGTGTATATATTGAACTGTATCATTTGTGCCTCAAAAGGACTGTAGCTCTGTCGTAATATAGTACATCTTCCTTTTACTTTGTGTTTATATTTGGGCCTTTACTGTTTTACACACATGCACGTACACACCCGAATATGCAGCCCCCTTTTGGAATCCGCACTTGAAAAAGCACATAGCTAAGCTTGAAAAAGTTCAAAGACATGCCACGAAACTGGTGCCAGAAATACGCAATCTCACTTATGATGAGAGGCTGAGGGAATTAGACTTACCATCACTCGAAGCTAGAAGAGTGAGGGGGGATATGGTGACAGTCTTTAAATTCCTTCATGGTTATGATAGAGTGGATAGGGGTGGATATTTTGATATGGCTGGCTCTAGAACTAGAGGTCATAGTTTGAAGCTTCGTAAGAAAACTTCTTCGCAGGATGTAAGGAAATACTTTTTCAGTGTAAGAGTAGTTGATAATTGGAATTGGCTAAGCAAGGAGGTAGTTAATGCTATCTCAATCCATAGTTTTAAGGGCAGGTATGATAAGTATGACTAAGTATAAAATGGAACCGATGAGGAGACGGGAAGATACGAGCTTTGGGCTCTTTCCCGTAAACACAATTAGGTAATCACACTATTGAAGTCATAAACTCAGTTGTTAACATGGCACGGGAGAAAAAATTTAGGATTTTGATTATGGGAGATTTTAATCATAAAGAGATAGATTGGATAAATCTTGACCGACACAGTGGTGAGGACTCATTCGGGGCAAGATTCCTAGATTGCGTACAAGGGAATTTCCTACACCAACATGTAATGAAACCAACGAGGGCCAGGGGTGGGGATGAGCCATCACTTCTTGATCTAATATTCACAGATAATGTGTTGGATATTGAAAAAATTGAGTATGAACCACCAATTGGAAAGAGTGTGTTGTTGATGGAGTATATCATTGAAGATATTCTGCCTGAGAGTAGAGGCACTGAGGACATGAGGAGGAACTATCCGAAAGCAGATTACATCAAAATGAATGAGCTTTTTGCAGTTATTGACTGGAGAACCTTATTTTACAACAAATCTGTACAAGAAATGTATGAAATCTTTTGTGAGAAATATAGGAAGATAGTAGATTGCTGCATACCTGTCACCAAAGTAGCTGTAATTCATGCCAGAGAGAAATGGTTCGATAATGGGTGTAAAAGAGCTAAGGAGTGGAGAGACAAATGCTGGAAAATGTATGGGAGAAGAAAAAACATAAGTGCCTGGCAAACCTACAAAAGAGCAAGAAATGACTACCTAAGTAAAAGGAGAGAGGCAGAGAGAGACTATGAGAGGGACATCACCAGGAAGGCTAAAGAAAATCCCAAGCTTTTCCACAGCTTTATCAGAGAAAAACTGAAGGTAAAAGAACAGGATTCAAGGCTAAAGAGAGCGGATGGAAGCATCACTGAGACGGATGAAGAGATCTGCAAAGAATTGAACAAGGAATTTCAGTCAGTATTTACAGTAGAAAATACACCACCCCCTCAGATTGCAGAGATAGAAGCTTAAGGGCCGGTATTAGAGAACATCAACCTTACACCCACAAAGGTATGCAAAGCGCTGATGGATTTTGATGTTCATAAAGCTACAGGTCCTAATGACATATCCTCTCATGTGCTTAAAAAATGCACAAACTCAATATCAGTGGCACTAAGTATCATATTTAAAAAGTCACTGGAGTCAGGGGAGATTCCAAGATGCTGGAAACAAGCAAATGTGATACCTATCTTCAAAAAGGGAAGGAGGGATACGGCTCTGAACAATAGACCAGTTTCCTTGACCAGCATAGTTTGCAGAGTTATGGAGAAACTACTAAGGAAACATATCTCTCTTCACTTGGAACCCTTCAACTTTTTGTCAGTGAGGCAACATGGCTTCAGAGAAGGTAGATCAACAGTAACAAACTTATTAGAATTTTATGATGAGGTAAGCCGAATCTTACAGGAAAGAGAGGGCTGGGCACATTGCATATTCCTTGACTTCCAGAAAGCGTTTGACACTGTTCCACATGGGAGACTTATTAGGAAGCTGCAAGCAATGGCTAGAGTAGGTGGAAATGTTTTGGATTGGATAAAAACTTACTTAGAAGGAAGGGAACAGAGGGTTAGAGTAAGACACTCAGTGTCTGAATGGAGAAGAGTTAGTAGTAGAGTTCCACAGGGTTCAGTTTTAGGGCCACTTTTGTTCCTTGTATATGTAAATGACCTACCAGAGGCTGTAAATTCATTCATGAATATGTTTGCAGATGATGCAAAGATTGTGAAGAAAGTAAAAAACGAGAAAAATGATAGAGAACTTCAGGAGGATCTAAATAGTCTGTACAAGTGGTCAGAAAAGTGGTTAATGAAATTCAATACTTCAAAATGTAAGGTAATGAGAATGGGTACAAGTGCAAGAAGGCCCAAGCTTGACTACTCGTTGGCAGGAGTAGAACTTCAAGAGACAGAGAATGAGAGAGACCTAAGAGTAAAGATACTATCCGATTTGTCTCCAGAAATACATATAAATGGCAAAGTAAGGGCAGCATATGCTTTCTTATCAAATGTAAGGGTAGCCTTCAGACACATGGACAAGGAAACGTTCAGAAATACAGTATTTATGTATCCTATGTGAGGCCAACATTAGAATATGCCGTCCCCTTTTGGAATCCACACTTTGGACAAATTTCAAAGACATGCCACAAAACTGGTGCCAGAAATACACAATCTTAATTATGATGAGAGGTTAAGGGAATTAGACTTACCATCACTCGAAGCTAGAAGATTGAGTGGGGATATGGTGACAGATTTTAAATTCCTTCATGGTTATGACAGAGTAGATAGGGATCGATATTTTGATATGGCTGGCACTAGAACTAGAGGTCACAGTTTGAAGCTTTGTAAGAAAACTTCTTTGCAGGATGTAAGGAAGTACTTTTTTTAGTGTCAGAGTAGTTGATAATTGGAATTCGGTAAGCGAGGATGTAGTTAATGCTAACTCAATCCATACTTTTAAGGACAAATATGATGAGCATCACTAAGTACAAAATGGAACCAATCAGGAGACGGGAAGTTCCGAGCTTTGGGCTCTTTCCCATAAGCACAATTAGGTAATTACATATATTACTTTTGATAGATCTCTGCAAGGGATATTCAGCTTGTGATACTGACCATCTGTTTTATATAGCCCTGTCATTGTGATTATTCTGGCAATTTCTGCAAACTTTCTTGCTTCATCTTCGCTGGCAAACTTAAGTCCCATGGTTTGTCCTTTCTGTAAATTGCAAGTCCAGAAATTAATTTTAAGTAGTTTTATTAATTTGTTATACTTTAAATACTGAGAGTTTCCCAACACACTTTGTAATATATTGCACCATCCTGTGAGTATGTAGTGTATTATTACTGCAGAATTTTTTTTTTATCATTGTAGTAAATAGGCCATTGTACTAATACTAGCTTATATTTATTGCATTCTGTGTAATGACAATATTTTATTTGAAAAAAAAAATGTAATGCAAGTCATAAAAAAAATAGATTCTTGCATTATAAGATTTAGGCAAAAGTTATCCTATCTATGCTGCATTTGGAAAAATTTTAGGTCCTTATGAAAATTTTTTTTTTCATAAGTGTCTTAGATTTTTACAAAATACATCTATTGGTATACAATTCCAAACCTAAGCTTACCTCAGCTTCAAACTGATGGAATTTAGGCAGGGAGGCATGGTAAGCAGTTCCCTTGATGAGCTCTTCCTCCCGGAGCCTTTCCCAATCTACGATGTCATATATCTAGAAAAGTGCAACATTATTTAGAAAAGAATAAAGGGATAATTCTATTAAATTAATAAGTGACATGAAAATACTTTTAATAACATTTGGCCCATAACTTTATCACTAATAGAATTCTTTTTAATAAATTAGGGACTAAGGTCTTCAAATTTCATGCAAATTCAAAAATAACAAACAAAATAGAGATTTGATAACAAAACAGTTTTTTTAATATTAAGCTGATATAATTTACTTGTGCTGTTACCTCCCTCCTTACTTATTCATTATTACTTACCCCTTCACTTATATTGGCAATATAATAGTAGTATAATAGTAGTCTGTAATTTACCTAATTGCCTAAGTGTAATTACCCAATTGTGTTTACGGGAAAGAGCCCAAAGCTCGTATCTTCCCGTCTCCTCATCGGTTCCATTTTATACTTAGTCATACTTATCATACCTGTCCTTAAAACTATGGATTGAGATAGCATTAACTACCTCCAAGCTTAGCGAATTCCAATTATCAACTACTCTTACACTGAAAAAGTATTTCCTTACATCCTGCAAAGAAGTTTTCTTACAAAGCTTCAAACTATGACCTCTAGTTCTAGAGACTGCCATATAAAAAAATCGATCCCTATCCACTCTATCATAACCATGAAGGAATTTAAAGACTGTCACCATATCCTCCCTCAATCTTCTAGCTTCGAGTGATGGTAAGTCTAATTCCCTCAGCCTCTCATCATAACTGAGATTGCGTATTTCTGGCACCAGTTTCGTGGCATGTCTTTGAACTTTTTCAAGCTTAGCTATGTGCTTTTTCAAGTGCAGATTCCAAAAGGGGGCTGCATATTCGAGTTTTGGCCTCACATAGGTTACATAAATATTTCTGAACATTTCCTTGTCCATGTGCCTGAAGGCTACCCTTACATTTGAAAAGAATGCATATGCTGCCCTTACTATGCCATTTATATGTATTTCTGGAGACAGATCTGCCAGTATGTTTACTCCTAGATCTCTCTCATTTTCTGTCTCTTGAAGTTGTACTCCAACCACCGAGTAGTCAAGCTTGGGCCTTCTTGCACTTGTACCCATTCTCATTACCTTACATTTTGAAGTATTGAATTTCATTAACCACTTTTCTGACCACTCATGCAGACTATTTTGATCTTCCTGAAGTTCTCTACCATTGTTCTCGTTTCTTACTTTCTTCACAATCTTTGCATCGTCTGCAAACATATTCATGAATGAATTTACAGCCTCTGGTAGGTCATTTACATATACAAGGAACATACGTGGCCCTAAAACTGAACCCTGTGGAACTCCACTACCAACTCTTCTCCATTCAGACACTGAGTGTCTTACTCTAACCCTCTGTTCCCTTCCTTCTAAGTAAGTTTTTATCCATTCCAAGACATTTCCACCTATTCTAGCCATTGCTTGCAGCTTCCTAATAAGTCTCCCATGTGGAACAGTGTCAAACGCTTTCTGGAAGTTTAGGAATATGCAATGTGCCCAGCCCTCTCTTTCCTGTAAGATTCGGCTTACCTCATCATAAAATTCTAATAAGTTTGTTACTGTTGATCTACCTTCTCTGAAGCCATGTTGCCTCACTGACAAAAAGTTGAAGGATTCCAAGTGAAGAGAGATGTTTCCTTATTAGTTTCTCCATAACTTTGCAAACTATGCTGGTCAAGGAAACTGGTCTATAGTTCAGAGCCGTATCTCTCCTTCCCTTTTTGAAGATAGGTATCACGTTTGCTTGTTTCCAGCTTCTTGGAATCTCCCCTGACTCCAGTGACTTTTTAAATATGATACTTAGTGCCACTGATATTGAGTTTGCGCATTTTTTAAGTACATGAGGGGATATGTCATCAAGACCTGTAGCTTTATGAACATCTAACTCCATCAGCGCCTTGCATACCTCTGTGGCTGTAAGGTTAATGTTTTCTAATACCGGCCCTTGAGCTTCTATCTCTGCAATCTGAGGGGGTGGGGTATTTTCTACAGTAAATACTGACTGAAACTCCTTGTTCAATTCTTTGCAGATCTCTTCATCCGTCTCAGTGATGCTTCCATCCTCTCTCTTAAGCCTTAAAACCTGTTCTTTTACCTTCAGTTTTCCTCTGATAAAGCTGTGGAAAAGCTTGGGTATGTGCGTGTGTGTGTGTGTGCAGTAAAGATGCCAGATTTACCCTTACATATTGTAAGTCCGCACCATTTCATCCATATACATATTGAACAGCGAGCGATTGCAACAACAAACAACCCTAACGGAATTCATATTCCATCAGACCAGTGATTCACCACCCCTGACTCACATACACTACTACATTTGTAAAAATCTTTTGATCACTTTCAGCACATATGCTCATATGTTAGTCATTTGCTACTTGCTACAAAATGCGTTTTTATGAATCCTGTCATATGTTTTTGCTTATTCCATGAATGCCTAGAAAATATTCCTACATATTTCTAAATACCTTTCCCACGTTTTTTCACTTGATCTATGCTGTATCTTTCTTTTTTGAGCCCAAGTTTTTCTTCACTGATCACTTTCTCTGTTCCTTTTCTAAGTCTCTCAATCAACACTTACTTATATGCCTTGCGTTCCTTCATCAGCAAATTATTTCCTCTAAAACTAGTACATTCATACCTCTTCCCTTAATATATTGGAACTACTCTTATACTCCCTCCATCAGTCAGGACCCTACCTTCCATGAAGCACTAATACAACCAACTCACCATCCATTCCACTATTGTGTCTCATGTTATGACAGCAATTCCACATGACACCCATCTAATCCGTGTTCCTTACCGGCTTTCATCTTTCAATTCCATTTGTGCCTCTTCTTTTAATAAAATTCCCCTCACCAATCACTGCCATTCTCCAAGTATCTCCCACAGCTGCAGTCACTGCCTTTCTTTCACCTCCACATTCAAAAACTTAAAATAATTAGGCCATCTCATTTTCACCTCTCTCTTGTCCGCAAGCAACTGCCCAAATACTCCTTACATCTTCTCCCTTCTATAAAGCCATCCTTTACACTTTCTTCACTTTCCTAAAGAGCTTGTTTCTGTGAATGTGCTGCATAAACTTACTTGTACATAATATGATTTTCGAGCATAGTCTTTTATTAGTACTGCCACACCTGTTCTAAACTGTCGCCATTCTGGATGCTTTGGTGGCCTGGAGATGACGACGGTTACAACAGCAGTGCTCAGCGCCTATAGACAGATACAATAATTACATGCATAGTTTGTTCATTATTACCTAACTGCATTCATAGAAAAGAGACTTATGCTCTAGCCGCAGAATATCTAAACTTATTAATACAGTAATTATCATATTTCTCCTTAATTTAGTATTGATGATTTCCTTCCTAAGCAAATACTGGTTTTTAAATATTTTAACATAAACTAAATGACTAAGTAGTTCAGGTTAATTATCCTTACTCTACAAGAGAACTTTAACCAGAACCATCATTGTGCCGACTATTCAAAATCTAAAAAGTAGTCTTTCATGCAGAGGAAAAAAAAGATTCAAGTTTCAAACTATGATCTCTTATTCTAGACCCCCATTTATCAGAGCATGGCTCACTATGAACTCTTGTCAAGGTTTTGGAGGAATATACAAATTGGTACCTTATTCCTCCTCATCCTCGTGGCTTGAAGTGATAGTAAATGTAAATCCTTATGCCTTCCCTCAAAACTGACGCCTATTTATTCTTAGCCAACAATGCATTGATACCTTATTAATCATTGGGATATTTTTTTTATTTCATTTAAATTGCTTAAATATTTTAATACTTTAGAAAATACCTGAGTTTTTGGTTCGAGCAGAGAGAATATTTTAGTGTTGGCTTCTTTGCTTAGGAGAATGGAAGGTTGGTGCTCTGTGGAGGACTTTTTCTTACTCATTTTCTTGTCAATACTGGGAGGACTCTCCTGAAATGAGAACGAAAGGCTTTAGGGTGTCCAACCTTAATCCCCTTGTATCTCCATCCAAGTCTTGATCACCCCTGTCTAAAAGTTTTATCCTATGACTATACTAAACTTGAAGTCGTAGAGTTATATCTCACCAGAATGACACCAATGTCGTATTATTGTTTATCTATTACTAAACTGATAGCATGCGTGAGAGGCCTATGGGTTGAACCATAAATCTCTTGTCATTTCTCTGTAAACACACATTCAAGGAATTTCTTGTTGCTCGCATAAATACTGGGTCAGAGAGCATTACAATAACTGTTGTATATAACCCACCAAGAAACCAGAATAGGCTAGAAGTCTATGAGGAAAGTCATATAGGTACTATTGAAGTCATAAACTCAGTTGTTAACATGGCAAGGGAGAGAAAATGTAGGATTTTGATTATGGGAGATTTTAATCATAAAGAGATAGACTGGATAAATCTTGACCCACACAGTGGTGAGGACTCATTCGGGGCAAGATTCCTAGATTGCGTACAAGGGAATTTCCTACACCAACATGTAATGGAACCAACGAGGGCCAGGGGTGGGGATGACCCATCACTACTTGATCTAGTATTCACAGATAATGTGTTGGATATTGAAAAAAATTGAGTATGAACCACAAATTGGAAAGAGTGACCACAGTGTGTTGTTGATGGAGTATATCATTGAAGATATTCTGCCTGAGAGTAGAGGCACTGAGAACATGATGAGGAACTATCCGAAAGGAGACTACATCAGAATGAATGAGCTTTTTGCAGTTATTGACTGGAGAACCTTATTTTACAACAAATATGTACAAGAAATGTATGACATCTTTTGTGAGAAATATGGGAAGATAGTAGATTGCTGCATACCTGTCACCAAAGTAGGTGTAATTCATGCCAGAGAGAAATGGTTCGATAATGAGTGTAAAAGAGCTAAGGAGTGGAGAGACAAATGCTGGAAAAGGTATAGGAGGAGAAAAAACATAAATGCCTGGAAAACCTACAAAAGAGCAAGAAATGACTACCTAAGTAAAAGAAGAGAGGCAGAGAGAGACTATGAGAGGAACATCACCAGAAAGGCTAAAGAAAATCCCAAGCTTTTCCACAGCTTTATCAGAGGAAAACTGAAGGTAAAAGAACAGGTTTTAAGGCTAAAGAGAGCGGATGGAAGCATCACTGAGACGGTTGAAGAGATCTGCAAAGAATTGAACAAGGAGTTTCAGTCAGTATTTACTGTAGAAAATACCCCCACCCCCTCAGATTGCAGAGATAGAAGCTCAAGGGCTGGTATTAGAGAACATCAACCTTACAGCCACAGAAGTATGCAAAGCGCTGATGGATGTAGATGTTCATAAAGCTACAGGTCCTGATGACATATCCCCTCATGTACTTAAAAAATGCACAAACTCAATATCAGTGGCACTAAGTATCATATTTAAAAAGTCACTGGAGTCAGGGGAGATTTCAAGATGCTGGAAACAAGCAAATGTGATACCTATCTTCAAAAAGGGAAGGAGAGATACGGCTCTGAACAAGAGACCAGTTTCTTTGACCAGCATAGTTTGCAAAGTTATGGAGAAACTACTAAGGAAACATATCTCTCTTCACTTGGAATCCTTCAACTTTTTGTCAGCGAGGCAATATGGCTTCAGAGAAGGTAGATCAACAGTAACAAACTTATTAGAATTTTATGATGAGGTAAGCCGAATCTTACAGGAAAGGGAGGGCTGGGCAGATTGCATATTCCTAGACTTCCAGAAAGCGTTTGACACTGTTCCACATGGGACACTTATTAGGAAGCTGCAAGCAATGGCTAGAATAGGTGGAAATGTCTTGAAATGGATAAGAACTTACTTGGAAGGAAGGGAACAGAGGGTTAGAGTAAGACACTCAGTGTCTGAATGGAGAAGAGTTAGTAGTAAAGTTCCACAGGGTTCAGGTTTAGGGCCACTTTTGTTCCTTGTATATGTAAATGACCTACCAGAGGCTGTAAATTCATTCATGAATATGTTTGCAGATGATGCAAAGATTGTGAAGAAAGTAAAAAACGAGAACAATGGCAGAGAACTTCAGGAGGATCTAAATAGTCTTCATGAGTGGTCAGAAAAGTGGCTAATGAAATTCAATACTTCAAAATGTAAGGTAATGAGAATGGGTACAAGTGCAAGAAGGCCCAAGCTTGACTACTCGGTGGCTGGAGTACAACTTCGAGAGACATAAAATGAGAGAGATCTAGGAGTAAACATACTGGCAGATTTGTCTCCAGAAATACATATAAATGGCATAGTAAGGGCAGCATATGCATTCTTATCAAATGCAAGGGTAGTCTTCAGGCACATGGACAAGGAAATGTTCAGAAATATTTATGTAACCTATGTGAGGCCAAAACTCGAATATGCAGCCCCCTTTTGGAATCCGCACTTGAAAAAGCACATAGCTAAGCTTGAAAAAGTTCAAAGACATGCCACGAAACTGGTGCCAGAAATACGCAATCTCAGTTATGATGAGAGGCTGAGGGAATTAGACTTGCCATCACTCGAAGCTAGAAGATTGAGGGGGGATATGGTGACAGTCTTTAAATTCCTTCATGGCTGTGATAGATATGGCTGGCGCTAGAACTAGAGGTCATAGTTTGAAGCTTGGTAAGAAAACTTCTTTGCAGGATGTAAGGAAATACTTTTTCAGTGTAAGAGTAGTTGATAATTGGAATTGGCTTAGCAAAGAGGTAGTTAATGCTATCTCAATCCATAGTTTTAAGGACAGGTATGATAAGTATCACAAAGTATAAAATGGAACCGATGAGGAGACGGGAAGATTCGAGCTTTGGGCTCTTTCCCGTAAACACAATTAGGTAATTACCTATCCTGTCCAGGAAACCACACTGAAAAATATCAGTTACGCCACTTGAATGCCCCTGACACCACGTGCGCTGTGTTCTGTTACACTTCTTAATTCAAATTTCTTTACGACACTCACCACTACCACCCTGAAATGTCCCATTTCAGATGAAGCATTATACATTTTAGAGAGTGTTATAATTGTTAATTATAATAATTTCAGAAAAAAAACGGGGCAGAGTTATCTAATCTGATTTCTTAAGACATACAATTTCATATAATTATCTGAACAGATCACTTATCAAAATTTCCCTATGCACCTTAATCCTTACTAGAGTTTCCTGAAGGAAATTCCATTGTCAAGGGACTTAATATATATAGAACATGTGATTTCTGAAAAAGACAAACAAAAGAAAAATATATTTCTTACAATAATCATTTTAATTAAAGAAAAAATCAAAATTAAGTATTCACAATTACAATATATAGTTACTAATCAGTGACAAAATGATTTAAAGAGAAACTTATTTAAAATGATTATAATACCCAATTAATATAAAATATAGTTGGTAAGTGACACTTGATCTCTACCAAGCTTCAGCAATAAAAAACGATTATCATAGTACTAAATCAAAATACAAGCACTGCTGATGAATGACAGCTATCCATTAATGGCTCTTACTATATTAAACCCAGGGTACATAGTTTCTCTTATATCTATATATTACTTCTAGGGGAGGCATTGAGGTTTTCTTAACCAAGATCTTAAAAGCTAAAGACACAACAATATTTTTTGTGTTCCTGTGTGATGTCCCTCTAAAAATCTTTCAGTGACAGTGGGGACTTATCTCTTACCTGATCTTGCTTTACTCTGTTCATGCAGACAGTGGGGACTTTTCCTTTCCCCTGGTCTTGTATTACTCTGTTCATGTTTTGGTTGCTGAAAAGAAATTATTACCCTGTGGGACATGTCTTTCTCTCTTTCATAGAACTTTTTATTTAAAGGGATTTTTTCATGTCCCTTTTTCATTCCCATCCAGAGTAGGAAAGTAATAGTAAAGAATTGTGACAGGAAGACCCTGTCTTCTGAAATGCTTACAAGCATATTATTTCTTAAGGTGTCTCATGTTCTCTGCATTATTGTCTTAAAGAGAAGGCAGTAACAACGACCAATTGGGTGGAAACCTTAAAACTTAATGTATATTTACATCTTTTTAACTTACTATACTGAACAACAGAAATATATGAGTGATACCATTATCATGCCTTTATTCTCTCTTGATAAAAGTGGAATTCATAATAATAATAACAAAATTATTATTATTATTATTATTATTATTATTACTGTATTATTATTTACTGTATTATTATTATTATTATTATTATTATTATTATTATTATTATTATTATTATTATTATTATTATTATTATAATGATACCTTCATAGTATTTTGTTAAGTTTCTCTGTAAGTACTAAAGAAGTCTCAAATGGCAGTTGTTAGCAAAATTTATCTTTTATTATATATATATATATATATATATATATATATATATATATATATATATATATATATATATATATATATATATATATATATATATATATATATATATATATATATATATATATATATATATATATATATATATATATATATATATATATATATATATATATATATATATATATATATATATATATATATATATATATATATATATATATATATATATATATATATATATATATATATATATATATATATATATATATATATATATGTTGATACAGTATAAACAAGAGGATTTTTACATTTTACGTGTCACACGTAATTCCTCTTTGGGGTTGTACACAGACGGGTTGAGGCCTGGGGAATTAAGGCTGGATCCCCTTTCTAATGCCCTGCCGCAGCTCGAACCTCCGTGTGGCTGATGCAAACAAGAGATCTACTTAATAAAAGACATGGTTTTATTGTACATAATAGCAAGCTCATTTATGAAATCTCTTCGACTCATTTGGTCAACATTTACGACTCGCAGAAAGCAAGTTGGTGATATACTTTTTACCCACATGCATGGAAATGTATGCGGTATTCTTGTTACCCATATACTCGATTGAGTATATATATATATATATATATATATATATATATATATATATATATATATATATATATATATATATATATATATATATATATATATATATATATATATATATATATATATATATATATATATGATAGGAAAAGCCCAATAAATAAAACAACGATAATATATATATATATATATATATATATATATATATATATATATATATATATATATATATATATATATATATATATATATATATATATATATATATATATATATATAATTTTTTTATGCGTGTAACACCGGGAATGGCTAGAAAATTATCCTCAGCAGGCCTGGGTATGAAGAAAACATTTAGACTAAGATAAATTAGAAAGTTAAGGACTAGGCAGAAATAGGAACGTAATACACAACAGGAAAAGGACAGGCTGAAAGAATAGTCTAATAGAATGAGAATCCAGATTAAAAGTATGAGAAGTTTCACTGATTAGCCTGACTGCCTTAGATTCAACTCTATCAAGGAGATAAGTATAAGAATAAGCACCTCAGATTTGCGAGCAGTATTCTTAGCAGGGACGAATAAGACCTTTATAGATTTTAAGTAACTGTAATGAGAAAAAGAAATGATGAAAACGAACAGTATCCCCATTGGATGCAGATTTAGAAACTTGGATTATGTGACTCCTCCAAGACAAGCTCGAGGCTATCTATAATCCAAATATGTTGACAGAATTCAGAGTGAATAATTTGTTGGTTTTTCATACAATAGGGCTATCAGGAGGAGAAGTAGATGATGAGATAAACAAAAACTGTCTTGGAGGGATTAAATGTAACTAACTTTTGGGTGCCCCACTTTGATACCATCAGCAAATTGGAGTTGAGAGTAGAAGAAAGAGTGATATGAGACTGATTATGAGTAGCAGATGAAGGTTGTGAAGAAAAGGCAGAGGAATAATGAAGGGTAAAATCGTCAGCAAAGGTGTGGAGAAGAGAAGAAGATGGGGACTGGAGAAGATTGTTGATGAAGAGAAGGAATATAGTAGGTAAAAGAACAGAGCCCTGTGGAACACCACTGGTAACAGGGAATGGGCTAGATATTGCGCAGTCAACAACTACACACATAAAACAGTCAGAAAGAAAACAGGAAATCAGAGAACAGTGAGAAGGGGTAAAGCCATAGATAGGGAGTTTGTCCAACAGAGCCGTGTGCCAGACTTTGTCAAAAGCCGTAGAGATATCAAAGGCGACGACAAGGGATCCCCAATAGTTCCTCAGAGAAGATGACCATATATGAGTAAGATAGGATAGGAGGTCAACAGTGGAATTTACCTTGCAAAAGCGATTCTGGTGATCAGGGTAAGCGAGTTAAATTCAAGACGTTTCTCAAGATGTGAAGATTGAGCAGAGCTTTGAATACCTTAGTGATAGCAGAGGTTAGGACAACAGGTCGGTAGTTTGAAGGAATAGAGCAGTCACCCATCTTACGAGCAGGTTGAACTAGAGCATGTTTCCAAGATGAAGAATAGATACTGGTTGAGAGAATGAAGTGAAAAAGACTGCAAAGCACGGGATCATCAGAACGAATGAGAAGGGGAAAGATTGAATTACAAAAATTTTACTGAGGAGGGGATGAACACCTCCATTCCAGAAATTTTACTGAGGAGGGGATGAACACCTCCATTCCTGAGGTTATGATTTCAGCAACTTTTATGTTTACCTGATCAGGGTTGCAGGACAGAAAGCAATAGTCATCCCATGAGAATTATAAAAAAAGTCACAAATTATTGTATTGGGTATGCTCCAGTTGCCAAAGGTGGTGCTGTATAAGAGAAATTGATGGAGAGGGAATGAAAATGGAAGAAATTGAGATCACTGAGTGGTCAGAATTACCAAGAGGAGAAAACACACAATATTAGTAGTTTGAAAGATGAGAAGTAAGAAATAGGTCAAGAGTATTAACTGTATGTTTGTGGCAATCGGGAGCATGGGTAGGATGTTTAATAATCTGCTCCAGATCATGAATACTAGAGAAAGCAAGGGCCTCGCTTCATCCCACATCAGTGTGAAAAGAATTAAGCCATTCACTGTGGTGTACATTGAAGTCTCCAATATAGAGAACTTCAGCATGTGGGTTAGAAGATAGCAAGGACTCATGGCAAGAGGAGAGATATTCAAAGAAAGAATCAATGTCAGTGGAGTTTGGAGAACAGTTGTAGCTGAGAAACTATGTGGAATCTTTTGTCGTAGCCCTTGATATCAATAAGGCTTATGACAGAGTGTGGCACAAGGCTCTGCTGGCCAAATTCCCTGCCTCTGGCTTTAACCCTTCTCTCTGTTCTCTGATTTCCAGTTTTCTTTCTGGCCGTTTCATATCTGTAGTGTTGATGGTGCGACATCTAGCCATTTCTCTGTTACCAGTGGTGTTCCACAGGGCTCTTTTCATTTACCTACTGTTCCTTCTCTTCATCAATGATCTTCTACAATCCCCATCTTCCTCTCTTCTTCATGCCTTTGCTGACGATTTTACCCTTTACTTTTCCTCTGCCTTTTCTTCACAACCTTCATCTACTCCTTGTAATCAGTCTCATATCACTCTTTCTTCTACTCTCAACTCCAATTTACGGAGGGTGTCTGAGTGGGGCACTCAAAATTTAGTTAAATTCAATCCCTCCAAGATGCAGTTTCTGGCTATCTCTTTATATTCTTCTCCTCCTGATAACCCTGTCGTCTTCAAAACTAATGAAATTTACCCTCTAAATTCTATCAACATATTAGGAATCCATATAGCCTCAAATTTGTCTTGGAGGAATCTCATACTCCAAGTTTCTAAATCTTCATCCAAAAAATCGGGGGTTTCGTTTCATTTTCGTCATTACTTTTCCCCTTTACAATTGCCTAAAATCTATAAAGGTCTTATCCGTCCCTGCTTAGAACACTCCTTACACATCTGGGGTGCTTCTTCTTATACTTATCTCCTTGATAGGATTGAATCTAAGGCAGTAGACTCATTAATGACCCTTCTCTTACTTCTGATCTGGATTCTCTCTCTCTTTGCCGAAAGGTATCATCCCTCTCTCTTTTCTATTGCTACCACTTCCATCGCTGCTCTCAAGAGTTAGCGAGTTGCATCCCTCCCCCACTACCGAGGCCCCATAACATTCACCAAGCGGCCTCATTTCACAGGTACTATGAGGAGGTTTGAAGCTCACGGATTGGTCAGTTCAGCGACTACTTCTTCCCATCTACCTCCAGACTCTTGAATTCTCTTCCTCCCTCTGTCTTTCCTAATTCTTATGGCCTATCTTCCTTCAAAAAACAGATCTATCGTCATCTCAGAGCCTAATCCTCCACATCTCTAGGTCCTATTTACTTTGGTCAATTTTTCTGACTGTCGTTTATTTGTGTAATATTACCTCATGTCTGCCCTGTCCTTAACCTTTTTATTTTCCTTTGTCCTGGTGTTTTCTCGTGCCTGGGCTTTTATTGATGAGGGCAGTTTTTGCCTGTCCCTGTGTCACACTCATAAAAAGAAAGAAGCAAAGGAATATAGTGGATGTGGAGATATAAATTTTCAGCCAGAGAACATCAAAGTCAGAGGGTACAAGGTCCATGAGCCTTACAATAGGGGTGTTATTGTTGCAGTAGGCACAGACCGCATCTTTGGAACGGAAACGAGAATGCAGGTTATAGAGAGAGATTTGAAATGGGTCAGGGGAAGCATGGCTAAACAGCTGGTCTTTAGAGAGAAGGAGGAGGTTAAGAAGGGATGTACTCAAGGACTGTTTCACAGATAAAATATTGGAGCTCAGACCACAAATATTAGAAACGTGAAGAGTAAAAGAAGCAGATCTATCAGGAGGTCCAAGGTTAAGGGCATTACTCCACCAAACGTGTCTACCCTCACACTAATAATGGAGTCAACAAGATCCCCATAGATTCTTAACACCCCTTTGTGCAGGGTACTGGGGAACATAAGCTGTGGAACTTCCATGATTAGCCTATAGTAAAAATGAGGAAAAAGCAAACAAAAACATATATGGGGAGTATTGTGACTTGTGAAATGTAATGGGAGAGTAAAAGATATGTAACGAATATGCTAGAATATTCGTTGTTGACGTAGGGAAAGGACCGTGCCCAGAGGAATACTCGACCTTTAGCAGTCTGGGCCAGTCCTAGTTAAGTCCGCAATACCTTCAGTCGTAGCACTTCAACGGGCGAATGGTGCCATGGCCAACCTACTAATCATGTTATATATATATATATATATATATATATATATATATATATATATATATATATATATATATATATATATATATATATATATATATATATATATATATATATATATATATATATATATATATATATATATATATATATATATATATATATATATATATATATATATATATATATATATATATATATATATATATATATATATATATATATATATATATATATATATATATATATATATATATATATATATATATATATATATATATATATATATATATATAAGGAAAAGTGAGTAATTATATGGCAACTTCAGGCCATTTCTGGGAGGCGGAAATGTCTCCAATACGAGAGGAAAAAGTAGTAAACTGATTAGATTACTTTTTATTGTAATCGTTAGGCTATATTTCTATTGAAGTTCAACTTATCTGTTTATTTTTTTTAACTGTAACTCAATGTTGTATTTATATTCGTGTAATCTAATAATTAGATAAGATATAATCCACAATTTAAAAACTCTCGTAAAAATATCTGTAAGTTGCTGACAGACAGACCTCGTGCAAATAATTGACCGTTTCTGCTTACCTATCGGCGTGACGCAGCTTCTCAGTCTAAGATTCAGTATAATTTAATCTCTCTCTCTCTCTCTCTCTCTCTCTCTCTCTCTCTCTCTCTCTCTCTCTCTCTCTCTCTCTCTCTCTCTCTCTCTCTCTCTCTCTCAATATTTACCCAAATTATGTTCACCGGAAAGGAATTTATACCGTAACTTCCTGTATTATTATTATTATTATTATTATTATTATTATTATTATTATTATTATTATTATTATTATTATTATTGTTATTATTATTATAGTCACCGTGGCTCAAGCGGTAGCGTCCGGGACTTTGAGGCGTCAGGTCGAGGGTTCGCGCCCCGTCACGGTCTGAGGTTAGCAAGGGCATGCACTCAGGGTAACGATTACATCTGCCAAATCAAGTCCTTCGCAAGAAGGCAACCGTCCTAGCTCATTGGTAGAAAAGGGAGTCTATGACGTAAAACCAGAACATTATTTTTATTACTAATTACTGAAACTTGTATGGGGCCGCGGTAGCCCATTGGTATAGTGCGTGATTCGGGAAGTGACTAAGGCGACTTCAATGCCACAGTGGGGCGTTATGAATGACATCTTGTCTCAATCCACCAGCTCCAACATTTTTGTATCCAATCCCATTCGAATGAGAACTAATTGTGACTCAAAACATCTCACACATTTATATCATTAATGACTATATTTAGTGTTTAGACGTAAACAAATTCTAATTATCAGCAACTCTTACATTAAAAGAGTATTTTTTTTTTTAAATACTGCAGAAAGAAATTTTCTAATGAAGCTTCAAACTATCACCTATATTTTTGGAACCACCCATATTAGCTATATCAAAACCGTGTAGTGATTTGAAATCTTTTATCATATCCCCTCCTTTTTATCCAGGTGTCCAGTGTGGGGGGAAGGGTAAATCTGAATCCTTCGACTTCCGTGACTGAAATTTTTTTTTATTACTTCAACTCTTATGAAGTTGTTTACATTTTTATGCGTCACTTTTAATCCTCATTCAAATGGGGTTAGGCACAGGCAAGGGTGGAGCTGGGGAGTTAAAGATGTGTTTAAACTCTTGCCTGCTTGTTAAACTACCGTTTTTAGGTGTAAATTCGAGGAAAGTGCTTCATATTCAAGTTAAGGCCCCCACATATATTACGTTAATATATCTAAACATATTTTTGTTCATATGTCTAAAGGCCACCATAGTGTTTGCTAAGAGGTCACACGCTTCTCATTTCCGAAGACAAATCTGATCCTTGAGTACTTCTACCACTGAAAACCAGAGGATGTTTGCTCTATTCTACCTCGGTGCTTTCCAAGTTGAAGTATCTTTAGGCAGTAACAATGGTACTCATGCATTAAAATAAATTGTATTTTTTTTTTTTTGCTATCAGTTTCACTCTAGGGACTTGAATGAGAAATTTTGTATTTGTTATCCATATATGATACAAAATTGAAAAAAAAATTATTTCCCTTTGACGATAGGCTTAGACGGACCTAAGTTTTCTTTTCTAGAATCATTGGAATTTGTATTTTGGGAAGACTCTTAAAGGAATTGAATTCATAGAACCAGGACTTGATGCAGGTGCTTGGAAGGAAAATTAATATAATATGTCGCAATTGAGAGTACTGGACGCCCCTATTTCTTCTTTATTGTTGTCAAATGCAACCTACAAATGTATCTCTCTCTCTCTCTCTCTCTCTCTCTCTCTCTCTCCTCTCTCTCCTCTCTCTCTCTCTCTCTCTCTCTCTCTCTCCTCTCTCTCTCTCTCTCTCTCTCTCTCTCTCAAAGGATTTCCTTTCTCTCATTGAGTGATAGGTATATAAAACGAACAATACTCACTTATTTTAGCGAAAACAATATCCACAATTTAAGAAATCACTCCATTAATATGTAAACTTAACAGTTCCAAAACTAAAAGACAACATTTAAGTTTCTTTCATTTCACAAAAGTTTTGTGCTGCCATAACCAACTCCCTCCCTCTGCTGTCATATGACACACTGTGTACTAGATAATACTTATTTTTTGTAGTGGCACTGCTACTGCCCTGATGCCATCAGGTGATTTAATAATCATTTAGCTTAGAATTATATGCTGATATTGTCCC